>CM021109.1:370976469-371159612 GCA_007115665.2 Sequoiadendron giganteum | reverse complement strand
GGAACTCGGAGTAGTGCATGGAAAAATATATGAATCTAACCTAGATGCATGAAGTCTAGGCCCAATGTTAACAGTGCCACTGCCACTACCACTACCAATAACACTAGCACTATCAACACATGAAGATGGACGAAATGTAGTAATGGGAGAAGAAGACTCTCTAGTTCCACCAATGGCTGCCATCTCTTCCTTTGCCTCTTTTTTAGTTCTTTTTGCTGCTCAAAGGTTTCAAATTGAACTTGCACTTCATGCATAATCTCAACAGACACTTTTGGACATGGATTAACATCTTGGCTTGGTATATGTGCAATATTTTTTAATCTGTTACTGCCTCCCCCAAGCATAGTTGTTTTGCAATGAAAACAAGTTACCTCTCCTTTTTTTTCCTAGGGGTGACAATAGCATGTTTCCAACAAGGGTCCCTTCTAACTGGAATTTAAGACATTGTGATAAAGTCAATCTATAAATCTAAAGAATGCTGCAATGACGAATAAATAGAAAAACATTAACATTTATGATTTATAATTAAATTAATATAAAAAAATGTAGGCTTTGTAACTATAAAACTATTTTTTTGTACAAAAACACCTAGAATTTGTTTAACTAAAAAATTAAACACACGTAGGATTTGTTCTTTGGTCCACTAAAACAAAATAAAAAAATGAAAGAAGAAATGTAAGAGAGAAATGAATTTTTTTGTTAAGAAAGCAAAAAGACCCTTCAAAATACAACCTTACCTGTTAAATCTTGCTTGAAATCAATTGTGAGCTCTTTCCAATCCTTTGTAGACTCCTCTAAAGGCACCAAATGTAGCTAGAAACCTACCCAAATGTGAATCAACCACTGATTTTTTATGAATCAGCTTGCTGGTTTCCCTTCAATGCAATCCAATTGTGGTTCAAAACTCTCTTTTTTCCTTCTCCTTTGGCTTGAAAATGAAATGAAGTTGCTTTTAGGGTGTAGGAGACACATATAAAAAACATTTTAGTGAGTTCGTTTTTATGTTTAAAACTCTGTTAGTTGCAGTTGAGTCTTCCCATCGGGACTCGTTGAGTCTAGTGAGTCCCGCGAGTTCGAGGAGTCCTCGGTTATTGAGTCTCCCAAACTCATTTGGTGCTAGTTGCCTCGGTACTCGCCCAATGAAATGAAGCTGCTTTTAGGGTGTAGGAGACACATATAAGAAATTTTTTAGTGAGTTCGTTTTTTATGTTTAAAACTCTGTTATGAGTCTTCCCATCGGGACTCGCTAAGTCTAGTGAGTCCCACGAGTTCGAGGAGTCCTCGACTGTTGAGTCTCCCAAACTCATTTGGTGCTAGTTGCCTTGGTACTCGCCAAGTCTAGGCATGTCTTGGTGATTGTTTTAACTTTGATTTATAGGGTTGTGGTCTCTTACATTGCTCTAACACTATAAAATGGCAATGGGGAATGAGCATGGCTATTTTTAGAGGTAAACAACCTTCTATCATTGGGTTATCTTGAAACAAGAGCTCTTCAATGGTGGTTTGCAAAGTCTTGTTATACAAAGTAGTGCATGTTTCATTTGTAGGTGATGACATTGGGGCAGTGGGGGTATGTTCCATTCCTATCCTGCTGCTCCGGTGATGACCCCATCACTAGATTTTGTGCTTTTGGGGTGTTGATGCATACCCATTGAGTAGTGGTAAAATATAATCTATTTCTGTTGTTATGCCTGCCTTTTTGTGAGTTGGTTTTCTTGTCCTACAGTTCTAAATACATGGTAATCTCCTATGCAGCTTATGAATGCTAGGATGGAGATTTGTCTCTACGAATTTCTTTATTTTTTGTGATAATGCTTTTTAAACGCTTCAATTTATTCCAAAATAATGCTTTTTCCAACCTTAGATCTGATTATGTAATCTATTTTCAATCTTATGGATGCATGTATATTTGTTTATTTGTGTGCGTATGGTTTATTTTTTATACTTTTTGGGACTATCCTTTTTTAGATTTAGAGGTCAATAAAAGTATTGTTTATGTGTTCTATCCAGATTTATACAGAGTCAGCTGAAGTAAAGGTTCCAGCTGTCCTGGACTATATGCAAACTATGATTGAGGTATGTGTAGTTTAACTATCTAAAAATATAATTTGCTTATGCATAAATATTCGTGCTCGGAAATCTGAGCAGCAGATATGCCACAGGGTTTCATTTTGTATTGTTTTCAAATGTAATTTTTTGATGCAAAATGAATATCTACATCAATTATCTTTAAACTAATTAAATTTAGCTCAAAATCAAATCCTTTTAGCTTTTCCATTGTAGATGGAAGGCGCTTTCCCATCCAATTTTGTTGGGCCAATATTTCTATTGTTTTAGATTTATTTTATATACTAGATTATTGTAATTATCGTAGTTGATGGTGAATGATTATTAATGGCTTGGGACTAGTTCTATGCTTTTATCTAATTATGAACAGTAGTTTTTTTGTTGAAGGTACCTAGGGTGGAGTGTTTTTGTTGAAGGTACCTTATGCCTGGAAAAATATTGGGCTGAAAGAGTTAAACTCACATCATTACTGTTTAAATCTGATTTTGAACAGTATTTTTTTGGTAAATTTACTTAGGGTGAGGGGATCCTATGCCTGGAAAAATTCTTGGCTGAGATGCCTAATTTCAGTTGGTTTTATTTGAGCTAACAAAACTGATAATAAAATATGATATGAATTTTAAAAATCAAATTATTTTGCAATATATAGGGAAATTTCCGGTCAGCTCCAAGCATATGTTTCAATGGTGATAAATATAGAAAAAATAAAAGCTATTGTCTAGCATCATTTATCCGTCACTCTTCTGTTATTAGAATCCTCTACTTGATTTTACAATGAAAAGGCACTACTTAGTGCACATAAAGATACATTTTTGTCAACAAAAGTCTATCCTCATCTTGCATTGAGTTATAGCATTTTAAGTTGAGAATAGGATCCAATGCCTTAGTAGTCTTAACTAATATTTTAGCATTAATGCCATGGGAGGAAAAGTTACCATCTTTCCAACCTTTCCATTTTGGAGTTGGTCTTTAGATCAATAACCAACTTTCTTGCTCTCCTCATGTGTTGGTATGAGATCTTGAAATTGTTAGTTTCAACATCCATTAGTGAATGATATTGTTGATTCTTTGGTCATTGCATTACAAATTTTGATTGCTTCAATAATTAGTGTTGAGTTTGCATCCACCTGAAGTTTCTGCCATCCATTTTACGTAGAAATTCCTATTCAAACTAAGAGAGCTATTGCTTCTCTGAAATATACCCCTTAATTTTTTGCCTTTAATTTTCAGTTACAACAATGCAAATCATGCACCTGTTAAGAATTAGCTCTTAAACCAAAACATAACTGAAATAACTCTAACCAAAAATGCGCCCTAAAACCATTTAAGGAGGAGGGGCAGGCATATGGTCAGAGGATCCTGAGGATCTAATAATTTGAATTACAATAGGAAATGAAGAGCTAAACTCAACACCAAGAATGTGCATGCAAGATCCTTTTGCAAGGCGAGGTGCTAACATATGGTGGAGTGCTAGATTAACTGAAAGTAAACTTCTTTTGCAAATGCAGACATCCACAATCGGTGGGAATACTCCACTTATTACGTGGGTGTGATTATTACAAACGATTATAGGCGGCAAGCCAACCAATTGACCTCACTTCCTCTTAAACTGTGGGGGGTATACAATCCACACAACCACTTTATTACGTGGGGGGAATTACAAACAAATAAATTGCAGCAACAAACAAAATGCTGTTAGTACTACTAAACAACTTACAATTGATTAATAAACAGCTGCAAATTGATAACCAAGAATTCCCAAAACAATCAATGGTTAGAGTATCACTTCCTCTAACGTTTACAATATGAATAGATGCATCGATGTAGCTCAAAACAGCAAGATAATTAAACACAACTAATCTGATAAAAAACAGTGAGTACAGAAAATCAGACCAACAGGTTATAGAATCACCAATTTGGACGTATCTTTCCCGATTCCACTCGGAAAGCTCCCAAACCACAACCAAACAACAGATAGGAGATGTGCACCCAAACCTCAATGAGAAAATCAGCTAGAAACAGTAGCAACAGGAGGCACGATTCTCAATGCAGCAAAGAAGAAAGGTACGGCCTTCAAGAAGGGTCGACCTTCTCCCAAAAATCAGAAACTCCACGATAAAATCTGCAAACATGCAGAAAGGGGCGCCCTTCACAGTGGAACAGCATGGGCCAGTACCCAGAATGATAGAAAATTCAATGGTGAAGCTACGAATAGAAATTCGTTTCAGCCATGAACCAAACAGCAACTTCAGAAACAGGCTTTACATCAGCAACCTGTTAAATTTCACCAAATTAAAGCTCCATCTGTATTTCAAAGTGAAATACAGCCATGATAATCCACCTAGGAAGCCATAGTTGCAGGCCCGAAGGATGGAGTGAATTCGCTAAGCTTCCCCTTAGCCAGGTTCTGGTTTCAAACCAGCAGCATAACACTACTTCCAATTTTCCAAGATCAGATACAAAGGAAAAGGCGCCAATATATAAGCTCTCACCCAAAAGAAGATGAAACACTTGAAATTCCAAAGAACTCTTCACTTTCCAAAAGGGACGCCACTTTCTGATTCAAGGATACTAAGCACCTCATCTAAGTGTTCGAGATGCTCCTTCCACGACTTGCTGTAGATGAGAATATCATCGAAGAAGATCAACACAAATTTCCTCATCTGCTTCTGAAAAATTATGTTCATGCAAGATTGAAAGGTTGTTGGAGCATTAGTCAAACCAAACGGCATGACTAGAAATTCATAATGCCCAAAATGACATCGAAAAGTAGTTTTTTCAATGTCAGCTTCTCTCATCCTGATTTGATGGTACCCAGATCTGAGATCAATCTTGGAAAAATACATTGCACCATGGAGCTCATCAAGAAGCTCATCAATTATAGGAATAGGATATCGGTTCTTGATAGTCTTCTGATTCAAAGCACGGTAATCAACACACATGCGCATAGTACCATCTTTCTTTTTTACAAGAACCACTGCTGAAGCAAAAGGGCTTTTGCTTGGACGAATATGACCCATCTCCAAAAGCTCTGTGATGGTTTTTTCAATCTCATCCTTTTGCTTTTTGGGATACTGGTAGGGAGTAGTGATAACCGGTTTTGCCCCATCTTCAAGCTCAATAATATGTTCAGCCCCCCTTTCAGGTGGTCTTCCAGGTGGTATACTGCCAAAAACTTTACTCCTCTTTGTGATTAAAGACTGAACATCTGGGTGGTAGTGTCTTTTGTCCTCCACTGGACTAGAGGGAAAAATTAAACATTCAGCTGCCCATTCAATATGATCATGCCTAATCAACTTCACCATTCTTTTGAAAGACACAATTCAAGGACCCCCATTGGATAATCCTCTTAAAACCACCATTTTTCCCTCTGCCTGGAACTTCAGTTCCATTGTTTGTAAGTTCAAAGTGATCTCACCAAGAGATCGCAGCCACTGAATCCCAAGCACAACATCCGTTTCTCTAATTCCTACAACGTAGAAATCGTCTTTGACTTCATAAGTTCCCAATTGCATGGATAGGTTGGAGATCTTTCGATTGCAAGAAATTGTGAATCCATCTGCTACCACGACCTTGAATCCTTCAAATTCTTCAGTCTTGAGCCCTCTTCTTGCAACCAGCCTTTCATCAATGAAGTTATGCGTTACTCCAGTATCAATGAGAGCAACCATTCTCTGCCCACTAAGCATACCAAGAACCCTGAAAGATTCGTTCTTCTGAAAACTAGTTAATTGAGCAAAGGTATCTCCACTTCCTTGCCCTCTTTCAGGTTCTTCAGGAACTTTTTCCTCATCACTATACTCATATTCGTATTGCTATTCTGGAAATTCAGATTCAGATTCACAATCCGAATAAGCTCCCATGTGATGTGAAAACCCTTTACCATAGCATCTATGCCCTCTAGACCATGGCTTTTGACATGTATAACAAACACCTTCTTTTCTTAACTTCTCACGCAGCTCTTCATCCATTTTAGGTGGAAACTTTTTGAAGGGAGTTGGGAATTGTTTCTTTTCCTTCTTATGAACAAATGGTTTTGAAGGAAACTTAGGCCTTGGAGCAGCCAATTCCATGTTTCTAGCTTTCCTTATTGCTTCCTCAAGACTTGGTGGGTCGAATGCTTTAACCCATCCTTTCAATGGCTCCATAAGACCTTTAGAAAACAAAACAACAAGCCTTCTCTCTGTGATGTTGGGCACCATCACAGAAAGTCTTTAAAAATCAATAATATAAGTATCCAAGGAACCCTGTTGTTTCAATTGAGCAAGTTCACGAAGCTTGATTTCTGGATCCTTGGTATCAAACCTTTCGATCAACTTGTTGGTAAATTCTTCATATGTGCGAATGAGGTTATGGCCAAGAGTGACCAAACTGTGGTACCACCACTCGTGTTGCTCCATCCAAATGCAAAGTTGCAAATTTGATGGCATCTTCTTCTGGCATAGGCCTGAGTGATAGGTAATTGTCCAATTTCTGGACCCAAGAACGAGCTGTGCACCTATCACTTCCATCATAATGTACCAAGGTGACTTTGGCAAGTGCTTGTTGGTAGTCCAACTTTGAAATATACCGGGCCAAATTTTTCACTTTTTTCACAGCCAAGTTTACTCGTTATCGTTAATGAAAACACAATCGAACTAGAAGGAACCCTTTCCTCTGATCAACCCAGATCCTAGTGCGGGCAAGGTTGAGAGCATACTCGAAAGGGGATCATTAGCATAATTGAAACTGCTAGAAAGTAACAGAAAGAAGAGCAATCACTCAACCACTTATTTAGTGGGAGGACTGAAATGGAAAGTACATTACTGAAATAAAGATGTGACTTGACCACTTGTTCAGCGGGAGTATGTTGACAGCTCAGCCGATCAGCAATATGATGAATAATGCAATACAGTAAGTAAATAGGCGGCAAGCCGGTCTCTTCCACCTGTTCAGCGGGTGATGCAAGAAGGGGAAACTAAAAGCTATAGATTGAAATGAGCCAGTCTCTTCCACAGCTGTGGGAATTACAAAAATCAGATCAGATTAGGAGAAATGTTGACAGTACTACTGTTCAGCTTACAATATGTTATCAAGCCTGCAAGCACACTGCATTAGTGAAGTAATCCAAGCTGCAAATGTATAACGAGCCTTCCAAATGCCTAATATGACTTCAAGAACTCAATCCCAACCCAAATGATGAACCCTCTAAGTCTGATATGATAGAACCAGCAACTGAAATACCCTAACCAGCTAGCAACTACAAGACCCACTAAAATGCTCATAACATGTTCAATACCCAACCAAATGACTTGAAATCAGATACAATAACTGCTAGACAAGTTGGCGCCCAAATTCCAAAGGCTAGACAACATCAAATGACTTCATATTAATTTGCACGGAAACCAATACTCTCCAGAAATGTACGACCCTCAAGGAGGGGCGAATTTGCCTTTAAAAATATCCACACTTGATGATAAAATCTGAAAATCACTAGAGAGGGGCGCCCAAGGCTGCAAAACACAATGATCAAATACCCATAACCAGATAAAAATCATTCAAAGACATATGAGTGAAAATCTAGTTCAGCCACAGCCAAAACAGCAACTGTAGAAAAACTGAAAATACAATAACTTAATTGCAAAATGCAAAACAACTCAATATGAAACAAATCTCAACTAGTTGTTATCTTTCAAGCAAGAAGTTAAGCCGATTAGGAGGTATGCATCCCTCGAAGCAATCCTGATACCATTCTGGCAGCATAACAATATTGTAAAACATAAGATGCTGAATGAAGACCCCAAACCTCCTTTTTATAACTTTTGAGGAGACTTCTAGAAGCTTCTAGAAAAGTGCGCACTTTCCTAGAGTCAACAGAATTCGAAATTCCTTGTTGACCACAAATCCTCCTCAAAGTTGGCGTCCTTTCTTTCATGGAAGAATTATTTAATAAAATGAAATAATTCTTTTTATTCCTAAGTTGGCGTCCAAAATACTTAGGAGAGAAACTTTTATAAAATTTGCACTTTTTAATAAACCAAGTTATCCCTCCATTTAGGCGTCCACCAAGCCTTAGTAGAAATATCTCGTTTAAAATACTATTTTCAACGAATATTGAATTTGCCAAAATAATCACCTCAAATGCTGGAGACCAGATGAATATATTGCCTTGCCCGAGATAGCCACTAAATCGAACTTCAGAGACCTTGCTAAAAATAGCACTGCCAAAAATAGAACTTACTAAAAATAGCATACTGCTAAAAATAGTAAGTTGTTCCAAACTCATTTTAACCACAATCTGAGCAGCCGTTGTACTTACTAAAAATAGCAAGTCCAGAAAAGTCCTCTGATTCAATTGCATGTCATGCTATCACGAAGTTCTCCGAAAACCCAGAAGGAATCCGGAATCCAAACTATAAAACTCCAACATGCAGCCTTCGTAACTTACTAAAAATAGTAAGTCCGGAAAAGTTCTCTGAAAACCCAGAAGGAATCTAGAATCTGAACTATGAAACTCCAACATGCAGCCATCGTAACTTACTAAAAATAGTAAGTCCGAAAAAGTTTTGTGATCCAGTTGCATGTCATACCACCGCGAAGCTCTCTGAAAACCCAAAAGGAATCCCGCGACCAAACTACAAAACCCCAACATGCAAACCCCTGAATCCTGAAAGAAAATCTCCAAGCAGCTGGGAACCCTAATTCTGCCTCTGACTAGCCTACGAGCATTAGGGAATAGGCTAACAGTCACTGGAATGTGTAGTGCTAAAAATGGGGACATTACAAACTTAGGTCCGAAAGGTGCTCGAAAATCTTTTTTTCCTCCTCTTTCTTTCTTCTGATTCATATATTGATCAAAAGTTAGATTTTCTCTAATTTCATAGTGAAGAGAAACATACTCCATGTAGCTTTGTCTAACTTCATCTGCCATGGGGACCTCGGGCTCAGCAGAAGCTTCCAACCTAGGAGTGAATGAAGGAAGGAGAGGTCTAGGGGCTGATTCCCTTGAATTTGCAACATGTTGCCCAACTGTTCTACCTCTTGGTTCATAATTAGAACCGCTAGAATCTGATCCTTGCTTTTGCTGGGGTGTGATTACTTGCTGATCCATTTTTGCAAGTAGTCTAGACATCATGTCCAGCATTGCATCAAACTTCTTTTCAACTCTAGAATCACTGTTATCATTAGTCTCATGGGCTGGTCCCTTACCCTTGTCAGCCATACTGTCAACTGATGTTTCTTGGTTTCTCAAAACCTCTGAAAAGGTGTCAATCTCAGGAAGCTGAAATTGAACTCTGTTTCCTCTGGTGTAGCAACGAAACTCTTTGTCACTCATTTGTCACTGCTGCACTGAACACACAGGATGGCAGGAACACAGGCTTTGATACCACTGAAATATACCCCTTAATTTTTTGCCTTTAATTTTTAGTTACAACAATGCAAATCATGCACCTGTTAAGAATTAGCTCTTAAACCAAAACATAACTGAAATAACTCTAACCAAGAATGCGCCCTAAAACCATTTAAGGAGGAGGGGCGGGCATATGGTCAGAGGATCCCTAGGATCTAATAACTTGAATTACAATAGGAAATGAAGAGCTAAACTCAACACCAAGAATGTCCACGCAAGATCCTTTTGCAAGGCGAGGTGCTAAACGCCATGCTTGCATAACTAGAGCAAAATCGTACCACAAAAGCAAGACTGCAAGATCTGAAACCTTGACTGTGAAGAAAGAATTTGATTGGCCCTTCACCAGCTAAACTGCCACTGTCTCTAAGTCTCAAATTAAAAATAGTATTTAATTCGGAACATGCAAATTATTAAAAGAGGCGCCAATATTTAACTCTTCAAGAAAATCGCCATTTAATGCTTTGCATGCAAAAATATTATTTTAATCATTTAGCTAAAAATAGCATCTGGATGTGCTCGGAAAACTTCACTAATTCCAGAAAGTCCAAATTCGACCTTCTAGGTGTCCATTTGCAAGAGTTAATAGATTTTTGAGCATCTCCTACTTTATAGCTGACTGCAAAGTTACATCTGGCCATGTTCAGCTCTGATTTCCGGGTAATTGAATGAACTTGTGACTGATCTGGGATATCCACTACGAAGCTTGCATGACAAGGATGAAATGTCTGCTGGGAATTGCAACTGCTAAAACCAACATTTGACACCTTAGAAAATAAGATGCCTTTGATTAAATTGATGCACTGATTCCAGACCATTTCTCCATATTGCCATTTAACGCTTCAAACTGCCATTGACGGTGAATGATGAACCCTGTCGACTGGATGGTCGATTCATTGCGTGACTGGAAGTACTCTGCATCCAATGACTGTATGTAAGTGTAATGTCCCCATTTTTAGCACTACACTTTCCAGTGATTGTTAGCCTATTCCCGGATGCTCGTAGGCTAGTCAGAGGCAGAATTAGGGTTTCCAGCTGCTTGGAGGTTTCTTTTGAGGATTCAGGGGTTCACATGTTGAAGTTTTGCAGATTGGTCGCGGGATTCTTTCTGGGTTTTCAGAGAGCTTCACAGTGGTATGACATGCAACTGAATCAGAGAACTTTTCTGAACTTGCTATTTTTAGTAAGTTACGACGATTGTATGTTGGATTTTTACAGTTTGGATTCTAGATTGCTTCTAGGTTTTCAGAGAGCTTCGCGACGTTGTGACATTCAACTGAATCGGAGAACTTTTCTGGACTTACTATTTTTAGTAAGTATGACTGGTTAAAATGAGTTTGGAACAACTTACTATTTTTAGCAATATATTGTTTTTAGTAAGTTCTATTTTTAGCAGGGTTTCTGCAGTTCAATTCAGTGGTTATATCTGGCAAGTCAATTGGAGCAGTTTGGTCTCCAACACCCTTGGTGCTATTTTTGGTAGTGTTTCAACAACTTGGTATTATGGCTATTTCGGGCAATCCAATATAGTCAGTTCGTCTCCAGCATTTTAGGTGATTATTTCGGCAAATTTGATATTTGATGAGAATATTATTTTAAGTGAAATATTTAAAAGGCATGTTTGGACGCCTTGGAGAAATAAGTGGTCAATTATATTTATATTTCACTTTAATAAAGTGTTTCACTTTATTATTATTTTGGACGCCATAATATACTTTGTTGACATTTTAATAAAGTATAATACTTCTTGGAGGAGGACGACTTGGAGAAATGAAATGCAAATGACACAAATGGGCATTGTGAATTTGAGTTTGGTTTTGGAGTCCATTTGGAGGGAGATTGGATTTGAATTTGGAGCATTGGGCTCTTAGTTCATTATCTTATATCTACAGTAATGTTATGCTGCCGGAACGGTTAGTGAGTTGCTTTGAGGAATGCATACCTCCTAGCTTTGGCTTGACTTCTTGCTTGAAAAATAGCAGCTAGTTGAGATTTGGCTATTCTTAATCCTTGCGAATAGATTGAGCACATTGTAGTTGAGTTTCTTGCATTTTTTCAGTTTTTGGTGATGTTGGTGTGGTGCTTGGCTGAAGCACATTTTCGATCATAGCTCCTTGCACAATTTTTTGTTGGTTTTGGGTATTGGCTTATTGTTCAAGTCTACCTGGGGCGCCCCTTCTTGCAAGTTTTCAGATTTTTCTGAGGTGATTTGGATTTTATCTTGCCGGTCGCCCTTTCTTGGAGGTTGTACTTTGCCTGCCATTGCATTGGGAAGTGTGCATAAAATATCTGAGGTTGCTTGCTGCTATTTTTTGGTTTGTACTTGGTCGCCCTTCACTTATGCTTCAGTTGCAGTTGATTTCACATCAATTGGAGGTATTTTGACGAAGTTATGAGCGTTTTGGTGATTCTAGGGCTTGCTGGTATGAATTTCTGATTGCTGCAATTTTTATATCAGACCTGATATTTCAGTCCTTTTTACTATATTTCATATGCTGGATAGCTTGTACTTGTTGGAGTTCATTTTCTAACATTCTGGAGTTCATTGGTTATCTATATCTCATTGTGTTTGCAGATTGTTCATCGCATTGTAATGCTGAATCAGTAGTATTGATCAACTCTTTACTTTCTACACTTTATATTTGTATCATCACTTTTGTGTAAGAGATTGGCATCATTTCAGTCTATAGTTTTAGGTTTCATTTCTTGCATCACCCGCTGAAGAAGTGGAAGACGCTGGCTTGTCGCCTATTTATATATTGTAATGCATCACTTCATCATATTGTTGATCGGCTGAGCCGTCAACATGCTCCCGTTGAACAAGTGGTTGAGTTGCATATTTAATTTTGAGTAATGTACTTTCTTTTCAGTCCTCCTGCTGAATAAGTGGTTGAGTTGATTGTTATCTCCTTTCATTACTCTTTCAACAGTTTTGGTTGCGCTGATGATCCCTTTTCGAGTATGCTCTCACCTTGCCCGCATTGGGATCTAGGTTGATCAGAGGAAAGGGTTCCCTTAAGTTGGATTGTGTTTTCACTAATGTTAATAGGTGAAATTAGTGTGTAAAAAAATTGCAAAAATTGGCTAGCACATTTCAGTAAGGTATCTGAAAACTGAATCAGGAACCCCAAAAAGATGGGCGCCCTTGGCCTGTGAAGGTGCAAATACCATTTTGACCAAAAGTGTGACTTTCATCTGAACACCATACTTTGACCCCTGATACCGGGAGTTGGAGTGTTCCGATTCGCGTGTCGTCTGTCTCTTTGCATAGTTGGATCAACTTACAAGAGATGTCTCTAGAGGTGACGAAGCGAGAAAACTACTTCTAGGGCCTCAAAGAGAAGGATGCCTTTTTCAAGGAGATGTGTACTTGCCATACTTAGCCATTTTCCGGCTGTCTCTAGTCACTTTCACTTTTCAGCATCACCACCTTGACCTCGCACGTACGAGCATTCGCCAAATCCCGGATGCTAACGATTGGACTCGTTGGATAGCTGGAGTAATTGCGCACAAGTCTCGTGAAGACTGCAAATGCAAATAACCCCATCTGGCAAGCCTAAAGGCTGGGCGCCCCTAGCCTACAGATGTGCAGCTGTGTGTAGCTATGTTTATCCATCCTCAGTTTTACGTGCTTGGTAGAATCTTTATCATGGTCACTCAGAAAGTCGGATCGTCTCGCGAACTAGTGCGTTGCAAAGCTGGACTGAACTGGAAAAGATCTCAAGAAGATCTCAACTGCAAATTTCATCCATCTAGAGGGTCATATTCAAGGGCGCCCCTAAACTTTAGGGGCGCTGAAACCATGAACTGGCAATTTTTGTGCCATGCATCCTGCTTGTAGTCTTAGCTTCTGACATCAATTGTCGGTGCTCTGCACTATGTACGTCCTCGCTTGATAGCTCATTGGAAAGCCAGACTAATCCTGAAAAGACTGAAACCAATAGCAAGCACATGCATTCAGATCTGAGCCTTCAAAAATAAGGGCACCTCTGGGCTACAAGGGCGCAGATCTGCTTTCTTTGACTGCCTCCATAATGTATACACTCCTCGTAACTTCTGCTTCTACCTTCGTTGGTTGGAGTTCTGCAATTCAGACAGACTTGCTCCATAGCTAGTCGGAAAGCTCACTGAAAACCGAAGAGAATGAATGTATTTGCAACCCAAAGCAGCTGAATCTTGACCTCCAAAAAGAAGGGCGCCCTTGGCTTGTAGAGGCGCAGATTCGCTCTGAATTTCACGTTTTCCACCATTTTGTGCTTTGCGAACACAACATCAGCTACTGAGGTTGACCCTGTCCAGATGTTACCACTGCTGACATGTGTACATGACTACATCTCACTATTTTCACATGTACGAACGCGTAAAGTTGATTTGCGCGTTGATTGTGCAAGCGTCTCCCATGTTACATAGTGAAAAGTTTCCAGACTTAGAATATTTTAGCAATTTTTGCCAATCTGAAAATCCCCTCCGTTAAAAAACATATTTTTCAGCATCTTTCATCATAGAATGTTCTGCTTTGAGTTTCAGGCTTAGATTTTGATACCTGGTACTGGCCAACTGCCATTGACGAGCTTGGAGGTCCTAACTTTTCTCCTGAAAAAGTGAAAACTACCCACCAGGCTTAAACTGACTTTTAACTGAAACCGACTTCACCACTGTGATCGTGATGCAAAATAAGCCAATGAAAATTAATTTCAGCCAATTCTAACAAGTTTCTATTTTAGGGTTTTTGACCTAAAAACAGGATTAGAAAACCCAAATTTTCAAAATTTTCAAATTTTGCCAGTATCTTCTTGGCATCACATTGACCAAAAAGCCACGCTTGATTTACCCAAAAACTGAGTTTTGACCCCTTTTACAAGGTTTAGACCATTTTAAGCAAAATGCCTTAATGAAGCAAAAAATTTGGTTTGGGTACAACACATGTCAAATGAATATTAATGCTGCTGAATATTTGAGTTTCAAATTGACACTAGTTATATGTCATAATTTTATGTTCTACTATATTTGTTATGTTAAAGTTGCCAAGGGTGAAGGGACCCTTGATCTGAAAAAAAGGTTGGCTGAGATGCCATCTCCAAATTTTTTACCAAGCAATATAGGAAACAAATTTTTAGTTATTTTTCGTTGCCTAATCATCTCTTTCACATACTTAAGCTTTGGTGTTAATTTATACAATTTTGTTCTCGTGTTATTTAATCTTTAGCTATACCATTACTTTTGCTACTCTTCGATCTTTGGCTCCTTGTTGAGATCATGTCTAACATAAAATTGTTATCTCTTGGTCTAGCATCGCCTCCTCCTTACTCTCATCGCGTCATTTCCTTGCCGTCTTTTAGTGGTTCATATATATACTATAATAAAATCACAACTTTTAAAGCAATTCTATAAATATTATATTCTAGAAGTCTTATCTCAATTCATCTCTGCACCTTTAATGTTGTTAGCTCGTGTTCTTCCTTCTGCTAAAATGCCTTTAATTCACATTCCCTCCACACTAACTAATTAATGTTGGCAAACTTTTCCTTATTAGCTTGGTTATCTACAAAACACAATGTCTGGTCTCTCTTTGTTGCATTTGTTGGTGACTCAAAGAAGCTTGTAGCCTTTCAAATTCTTTATTTTTCAAAAAAGAAAATTCTAATAATAAATGAAGAGGTTATGATACAGTCAAGGTTAGGGGGTCCTGTGAAACTACCCAACCTTGCAGCCAATACCTCAATCAACACCAAAAATTTCTCAAGAACTAACAAATTTAATTTATATTATCTTTAGGCAGAAGAATTGCAATACAGGATTCCAAAATTGGATCACTCTCCCCTCAATCACCTCTCTCAAACTTCCCCTAAAGGATTTTCCTCACCAAAGAGGTGCCCCTCCATTTTATCCTCAGGCTATTAGAAAGTTTAATTGGATCTGATCCTAGTCGTTTTTGCAATTGAAATTGTTATAGGGACGAAAATGTAGTAGCAGGTGAAAGTTCTGCAAGAGCAATAGTGAGTAGAAACCCCACAGATGCGTAGCAAGCAATCAATCTGCAAACGGCTAGATCTAATAGAAGATTCCACTTTAGGTTCAGAAGGCCAATAAAAGTCTTCAACCGTACCAAGTGACATTGTTATCGAGACTATTCATCTCAATCAATTGTTTAAACATTTAAATGTTCAGATCACATGAGTTCTTCCATAAATCATGATGGCCATGGTCAACCCAAATATTTTAGTTAGAAGTGAAATGTCTGCAAAGCAGATGGGAAGGAAGTTCCTTCAAGGGCAGATGAGAAAGAAATTCCCACAAGGTTAGATGACCTTGGAGTTCCCACAAGGAGGAAAAACCGATTTGGTGCCGAATGTGCAAGGAAAAGCATTGGAACTTGCCAAGAGTGTTGGGTCTGAACAAAATAATCCGGTTCACTTGATGAAGATGTTTCTTCAAATGTGGACAAACCCATCCGTACTAGTCGTGCCAGTAAACACATCAGAGCTGGTCAAATACATCGGAACCTTTTGAAAATGATTGGTTCAACACCAAAACTCTGCAAAGGGCAAAGGTTAGTAGCAGTCTAACCATACACAGAGAGCATGTTTAGTAACAACCTTGAAGTCCACAAACAAGTAACAGACAAAAAGTCTGCAACGCCATAACTTAGCAAATTTTTATCCAATTCTCACCAAATTGGATCAGTAGATACCCATTAAGCCCTTCTACAAGTTGATGTCCTTAATTTGATATAATTTGCCTCTAAAAATTCTCTTGAAGCAAACCAAAACTAACACCACCAAAATCAAAACAACAGAATAGAGAGGAAATTATTTTGGTTGATGCAAGATTGCTTGTGGCTCAGATGCTTTTTCTTCAAGTTACAATATGGGAGCACAAAGAACAAATAAAAAACTATTATTAGAGACTATGAACTGATAACAACACCTTGGATTATATGAGATATTATATCAAGAGAACAACATAAAGCATGTTGTTCTTTGTTTCTTGTTGCTGTTCCTGTTGTAAAAGGTTTTGGGGTCCTTTAAAATCCCATTTCCGGTTCATAGCTCTGGTCAAAAGCGTATACCTTAATAAAAAACGTAAAGCAGACTATTATATTAGATATTATATGAAGAGAACAATGTTGATGGAATTTTTGTTCTAGCTTTTTGATTAGATTCTTTGTGCAAACTGTTCCAATCTAATCTTGATCCATAGGAAGATGCTCAACCAAGAAGAAAATGACATTTAGATTAATGACATGGTTCAACAAAAACTGTTCAAATTTGGCAGTGACTCTCATGATTCATCCAGTCATCAAGAACAAAATCAAGCTCAATCTGTCCTTGCACTTTAGTTCCAAAAGGAGAGGTCGGAGTACTGATCGCTTGGAATATTATCAGCAGACCTAGAAGTAAGAACTTGATGCTCATCTTTACCAAAATCAAGGCACCATCCGGCATGTTTGATGTCCATTTTACATAAGGTGAGAAAACCTTGGTTTAGTAGCTTAAAGAAATCTTATTTTAATATATTTTGTAACAACTTTCTTTTATCCTAAAAATATTCATTATTCCTATCTCTCCAAGTATATAGCAAGAATCAGTAGGCAACGCAATCCAAAATGTACTAATTCTTTTTCTCAATGTTAAGCCAAGAAATGTTCTTTATTAGCCCACACAATACAATTATTTACAAATATTCTCCAAATCTTCTTCATAGAATGAAACTCAAAGAAAAAGTTCAACAGGATTCTTCCACATACAAATACAACATGACTAAACATAAAAACCAGAAGCATTAGAAATAGATGCAATAGTTAGTTTTTTATTAACATCCAATGAAAACTGTCTTTCTTGTGTTCAATCTAGGAAGAGCACACAAGAGGCAGGTTATTCTTCCATTCAAGGGCAGAAAGTTTAATATTGCAATTGAGATTTAGATAGTCAAAGACCTCATGAAATGTGCCCCAAATTTTTTTTCCAAGATTTTCACAACACAAACCAGCACTACGCCAATTGATTAGCGTTAGCTTCCAAAAGATAATCAAACTAAATGTACTCTACGCCAAGAATGTTCACCAAGATCCTTTAGAAGGCGAGTTGATAGCATATGGTGGAGGAAACTAAGCTACAACTGAAAATTGGATTACAACTAAATGAAAGTAGGCAGTGATCTAGCCATAAGAGTTTCCACGCTACCACTTGTTCAGTGGGGGTAAAAAGTGGGGGGAAAAACATTACAATTTTAAACAATTCATCCTCTTAGCGGGCATCCACTGAACAGTGGGGATTTGCCACTCCAACAGTGGGTGAATGATGAAGATACAATGTCAATTTCTTCCTCACTGGCGGTAAACCATCCAGCGGTTAAAGTGTTTGCATTAAAAATTCACAAGTAAATGTAGGAATAATAATGACTGGATTAGTACTACTAATTTACAGCCTTACAATGAAATAAATCTGAAATTTACTAGTGTTACAATAATAAAATCAATGCAAATACTTGAAGGATGATTCTTCCAACTTCTTAATCTCTCAAATAAAGAATTACAACCCAAAAATCTGGATTATTAGAAATCTGATATCAAAACCAGCAAATTGAGATTTCTTACCAGCAACTAACCATCATGAAATTGTTCACTTCCTCACACCAAATGATCCTATCTCCTCCTAATGGAATGCACATGAAGCTTAGCAGCATAAATGCCCAAGAAATATTGCCTAACATGGAAAGAGCTAGGTCCGATATAAATCAGCAGACTGTAATTTTCTCAACCAGCAACTAATCAAACACCCAAATATTCATAACTCCCATAATTCTTCACCAAATCACCTAAAATTGGATGCAATTATTCACAAGAGATTGGATGACCAGCACACATGAGAAAGACCTTGCAAAGAAGACATGAAATGGAGGGCACAAATCCCAATGCTAGCTTATTGAAATGGTACGGCCCTATAAGAGGGCGACTTCATTAGATAAAAATAGAGACTTCAAATTAAAATCTGAAACTTGGCATAAAGGGTCGCCATTAGCTTAGAAAGTAAAGGAGCCAATACACAAGCAAATAAAAATCATATGAAGAGCTGTATATAAAAACCTCCTTCATCCATGAAATAACTAGCAAACACAAACTGGAAATTATTATCAAATTCTTCAACATTGATGCACAATATGCACTTTTGAATGAAGCACATTCTTAATCCACCATCTAGGGAACCATAGTTTCATGTCTGAAGAATGGAGTAGGATTGCTAAGCTTCCCCTTAGTTGTGTTTTGAATTCAATCCAGCAGCATTTCGATGTAATTTTCCAAAGATTTGAAATGAATGAACAAAAGCTTGCTTATAAAGAACTTGAAGTGACACTTCAGCTTCCACCTTTTCCCTCCAAAAGGGATGCCCATCTCACTTTTTGAAATATTTTAATTTTTAAAACATTTAATTCACCTTTTCTAGGTGTCCAAAACTCAAAGAAGAACATTTACTTTGAGAAATATTTAATTTACCTCCTGATGAGGTGTCCACCCTCAAGGGCCCCTTTTAAAAACAACTGAAGTCATTGATACTAGGCCAAGGGGGCCAATATGGAAATAAAACATTAATGACTTAGAATAAATCATTTTACCAAACTGAACTTTAAAATGCTAAAAACCAACTATGCTCCAAACTGCACTGCCCAAAATGGAAACTGAACTGACTGGAAATGCTGCTGCCCAAGATGACACTGCGAGAAATAGAGCTTACCAAAAATAGTAAACTCTGAAAAGTTGCCCAATGAATCTGCATGTCATATCACTGTGAAGCTTTTTGAAAACTCGGAAAGAATCCGCAATCCAAATCTTGAGACTCCAACGTATAGGCTAAAAATAGAATGTTTTGGGAAAGGTTGTCCGATGGGGATGCATGTCACACCATTCCGAAGCTCTCCAAAAACCTAGAAAACTCCACCAGACATGCATTAGAAACTCTAACATGCAAACCCTAAAAAATGCTTCAAAACCCCTATAAAATAGGAAACACTAATTTTACCTCTGATGAGCCTAGGGACTTCTGGAAATAGGCTATCAATCGTCGAAGAGCATATAGCTAAAAATGGGGACATTACAGTCCGCCCTTTGCAAAATTGCTTGTCCCGCGGTCCCAAATCAACCTAGGAGATTGGTAGCACCAATTGATGTAAGCATTGCATTGCTGGTTGCCAATACAAGAGACCTCCTGATTAAAACTAAACTGAAACACCGTGGAAGTAAATTCCAAAAGGCCAACATTGGCTTCATCATCTTCAACTATTGAATAGCAAACCCAAATGACACCAGGATTCCAAATCATCCTCAGGAACACTGCTTCTCTAATCCGTTGCGCTGCTGTGATTAAAACATCTGAATACCCAAGGTGGAGCAACATATCTCGGTGCACAAAAGACAATGCACCAAACATGTCAGTGCCCGGATCCCATATCAGTTTGTAGGACCTCCAAACCTCAGTGTCATTATTCCGGTCAGTAACAAAAATGTTCTCAAACAAGTCACCAAACCAATGCCAAGCAAGGAACCATGCTCCACACTCCATCTCAATCCAAAAGGATATACAATCATTGAAAAAACTCCAAGAAATCTTCACATATTTCACTTCAAGAGCCTCAACTTGACAAATTAAACCAACTAGTAACTTGCTGCCCCAAACAGTAATGTATGAGTTGGTACCAAAAAATCCACTATCAATCATCAATGAACTACCCATACCTGAACTTAGACCATACTGAATCATTCCCTTGCTCATTTGAGGTAGGCATTCAGTCCAAATAAGAGATGGAGAGACCTGAAAGTGAAATAACCAGCTACCAAACGGGTCTGAAAAAATCATCTTGAGATCTAGTTTTTGGAAAATCAGCATCCAAGAAGATAAGCAGCAGCTGCAAGATAAGAATTTTTCATCCAAATTGGCATGACTGCTCATGAATAAGGCTGGTGGCACCCTCAACCAAGATCCCAATGCCACCACAAATCAACTTTTGATCACATTTCCCTTCTCGAACACCGATTTATGATCAAAATAAATGAACCCAAGACAAGGAAAGAAGGTAGCAGCAATCATAAAACTAAGATTTTGACACTTATCTCTTTAACCAACCTTCTTTTTATGCATACCATTCTTCATAAAAATATACTTGCAATCCCAAAAACTAGTTTTCAACTAGAGACATTTCCCAATACATGAGCAAATGATCACAGTTACATTCTGAACACAATGTGTTGGTTTATCCGTTTTAGAATTTTCAATATTACCTTCTTGCCAAGTAATGCCAGGATCCCAAACCATTAACACTGAAGAACCACTTCTCAGACAGAGAACTGTTTTCACATGAACCCTCTAATTTGACCATTCTATCTGAATAAACACTTTTTGAAACTCGAAAAAATATTCAACAAATCTATGTCTGTTGAAGAAATTGAGTCCAGAATCTTGTATCATAAATTGTCGGAAAAATTCCATGAATCCCTCATCAAATTCAATTATGTGATCAATCGCTCTAAGAGAAGATGGCGACATACTAAAGTCTGGCAAGAACCTTATAAGCATCCTCATCAAACTATGAATAAAATCCTCACCATTGCACCAATCAACTCTTTGTTGCTGATCAAAAAGAATGTCTTCATTTCCTCGAGTCACCATTCCGTGCTGAATGGATGTACTAGGGGCAGCAATAGATTCATCTTTTTGTAACTTACGTACCACCTCTCCACTGCTGAAAGACCAACTGGAATTTCCCCTTTCTTCAAAAATTCCTGAAGAAATTACCTCATCATTTTCAAAAAGAGGATTTCCATAAATCCTACTAGCACCTTCTTCATACAAGAGATTGTCAAACTCCTGAAAAACTTGTTGATGAGAATTTGAATGCTCTTGCTTCTCAAGACATCATTCCAGGTCAAATTTTTCTTGTATGAGATCAAGCTCATCAAGAATTTTTTGGAGCTCTTCTGCTCTTTCTTTGTTTTCTTGCTCCCATGAACATTGAACAACAAAATTCTGATTCTCCGCTTCAATTAGAGCCTCATGCACTTCCTGTAGCTTGGTTCTAGTAAGCTCGTTCCACTCCAATGCCTTGTCAGCTATTTTGGTCACTTTGTCTTTAACACGAATGATGTGCAAAAGACTTGATTTGATTTCCTCCAAGGCAAACTTAATGAACTTCATATCAACAATGGAAATGCAACTTACATCTTGTTGAAGATTGATAGCTACGGTCAGATATAATGATGTATATTCAAATCACACTTACATATTAAATCATGTTTGATTAAATAAACTAAGGAGGCTAAGTGACTAATCTTGGTTGTTTTGACGAAGGGACTAACATGAAAGACACGCCCCATGAGCAGACGTGTCTCCACTCTGTGGAGACCCGTCCGCTCATAGGACATGTCGATCATATGACGTGTCTCATGAAGACGCGTCTCTCATGAGATATGTCTCATGAAAGCCGCGCCTCTTCACCTTGGGTCGTGCCCCTCCTCACCCATATTAATGTGCGATCGGATCCTCTAGTGCAAATATAGAAATTGTAAAATGTTTTGCTCTTGGGATTCGAATATAAGTTAAGAAAGATCAATCTTTTTTGCTTTTAATCCATGAAGATAAAAAAGAATTTAATCGTTCTCAACATGGTATCAGAGCGAGGTTAGAGGCAGATCCGATTAAATTCTAGATATCAGATTATCTTACAGACATTCTTCTTAACGGTTTCCAGGCGCCAGGTTGTCTATCGGGTAGAGATTATTGGTACTTGTTGGACGGATGGTGGGAGTTATTCTTCAGCAGAGATGACATTGCCCACTCCTGAACATTCCTCTCTTTAGCGTAGGATTCAGAAGTCCGCAACCTTGAGATAACCAAAGTTCATCGACAGGACAAACAGAGGGTGATAGTTTAACAGGGTGATGCTGTTGATCTTGGAGCTCCGCCGATAGTGGCGACACTCGATGATACGATATTGCTCGTTGTCACGCGTGGATGATAAAGAAAGATCGCTCGAAGATTGATGCATCTGTTCATATATCACGCGATGAAGTCTTCATGATAAAATTAATCCAATCACCAACACATCGATTAACAATGTTGCGGATTCTCCAGAGACGAAATTTCCATAAGTGCGTGATATGATGATTGGCGACCTCAAATTCAGAACTCACGAAATTGATAGGATGTCAGATAATGAAATTCAATGGCTCTGAGTTTTGATCGGATGGAGACACTTGAGGATTTTGGCTAGAGCCTGGGCTCGGCCAGTTTGCCTATTAAAGCACATAAAATCTCAAATCTTCAGCATTCGTGCCCGATTGATCGGTCGTAAGCATCAAACTCCTGATCTATGAGAGAGGTCGAGGAAATATGCATGCATAGAATGGCCTCCAGAATCTTGTTGGTGGTGTAGGGACATCCATTCAATAATATATATTCTGAAGTCCACTCCTGGTCATGCCATTATGCACCAAGAATGTTTAAACGTGACTTGTGCAAATATTCTTGAATCCGACACCCCAAGGATGCCACTTAAGATTCACGACTTGGTTTATATAGCGCTTACAAAGATGAAGTTTGCGTCTCTTGTATAGATGAAAATCTCATTGAATAAATTTGTAATGCCTAGCAAAGCACAGATCATAAAGGTTATAGGAGGCAACAAAGCTTGAAAAGAAGAATTCATTTATTAAAGAATAAGATTGAAAGCAAAAACAGTTGTGGCAATTTAGAAAAGGGATCGTCAATTATTTCTGTAGAAGCCAATGGAACTTTAAATATGCTGAAGATATAAAAGCAATTCATATTTGGTAGAGGCACGATTTAATTGAAGACATGCAACTTCAGGAAGTAACAGTTGAATTGCCACCTGGTGTAGACGTGAAATCTATCGCTTGGCTGGGCGGTATATTCTCCAAGACACTGATATGATCGCTCCAGTCGGGAGGGTGATTTTTAGCTAGTCTCACAGGCCCGCAAGTGGGATCCCCAATTCTTAATGTTTGAGGCTTGATGGTTCGGGAGTTTTAGTGGCGAGTCAGATCCACCCTAGCTGTGATATTTGTCCAAATTCGTGGGTTTCCTTTGGAGACAAATTTGGGTGGTTATCGATTATATCGAATATCTATCCTTGGATGCCTGGTCAATTCAATGCAGTGAATCCTTCAAAAGAATGCCTAAGTCGATAAAACTTTCTTTTGATATTCAGTTGAAATCGAAGTCAAGTGTGTGCATTGAGAGTAGCAGCGATTGACGCCACTGCAAAGGGCGGAGAGAGCAGATATTGTGATCGTTGATATCGATTCCTCATTTTTGAGTACAGGATTCTAATTTCAATGAGATAAGTATTGCATGGTTGAATAATGTTCATGAATTGTTATGTAGTTATTAATTCATGCTATAGCATTGAGATAATCAATCATGTATGCTTCTAGCAATGGTACTTCTGTTCGAGATAATTGAGTTCCATGAACTATTAGTAATCTCTTCCTTATACTTTCAGGACGGATCAAGAAGCATAAGAGATTGCTTTCAAGAAGAGCTTGATGCATCCTATAGGTTAAAGAATGGAGACACTGCTTGCAGCCATAGGACTGAGTTGGTGGCTGAAAACATATCTTGAAAACCTATTAAGCTAGTCTTTGTGATCAGTTTCTTCGAAGAGGAGAATTTGACCTTTAGAGGGAGTTCTATGATTCGGTAAGCATAAGTAAGGGTTGCAGTGTTGATGCTAAATCCTTGAAATACCTCTTTAGCAATTGAGATCAGAATTGCTCAAGTCAATCAACCTGGATTTAAACATTGGTAGCTCCGCAAACCTATTCATAATAGAGTGATCTGGAATGAGGTTGAAGAGGACAACCCTGAATTTCTACAGAGGTGTGCGTTGGAAACCATTTCTCTAAAGCAAGTATTGCAGGCAATCATGGACGATGAGGAGGTTAATACAAGTGCTTAAGATTTAGAGGGAGCCTACTGTATCTAAAGAAAAGAGATCTAAATTATAACCTACTGGAAAGGAAGGGATATTCATGGGCTATAGTGAAACCTCAAAAGCTTACAGAATATACCCAGTCCGTAACAAATTGAACTGAATAGAGATGTCATCCTTGAGGAAGACATTGCTTTACAAGGGCAAAGAGTTCTAATGATTCAGATTCTACTAAGGCCATAGAGGAGGATCTTGCTCCTGAGATTCAGAGGGAGTATTCTGAAGAAATCCTGAATGGGACCATTGAAGAAGAAGTCTATCTAGAGCAACCTGAAGGTTTTGAGAGACATGTAATTGACTCACATGTATACAGATTGAAGAAAGCGCTATATGGACTTAAACAGGCTCCTAGGGCTTGGTATGAAAGTATTGACAACTATCTCTTGGGACTAGGATTCTCCAAGAATGATGCAGATCTCTATTTTAAGGTAATTAAAGGTGATATGCTAATAATAATTTTATATGTTGATGATCTGCTGATAACAGGAGAAGATTACCTTATTGCTCAAGGTAAAAAGGACCTGACTTCAGAATTTGACATGAAAGACTTTGGCATCTTACATTACTTTCTGGGGGTTAGAAGTTTGGCAGAAGTCAGATGGCATCATCCTATAAGAAGGAAAGTACACTATTGATATTCTGAAGAGATTTGAGATGTTGGACTGTAGACCCATGTATACACCTATGGAAACCAACTTGCACAAATCGAAAGGAGCAGCAATAGAATCAAAATTTGCAGATCCTACTCTCTATAGGCAAATAATTGGATCATTAATGTACTTGGTTAACACCAGACCGGATATTTGCTATGCAGTGAATGCTCTAAGCCAGTTCATGTGTGAACCAAAGGAAATTCACCTTGTTGCTGTGAAACACATATTGAGATACCTTCAAGGTACTATTGGATATGGTCTCAAATACAAAAATGTCAAACTAGACTTACATGGATACTCTGATTCAGATTGGGTTGGAAATGTAACCGATCGGAAAAGCACATCAGGATGTTGCTTCAGTTTAGGATCAGCTATGATCTCTTGGATCTGCAGGAAACAGTCATCAGTGGCACAAAGCTCAACAAAAGCTGAATATATTGCAGCCTCTATGGGGGCAAGAGAAGCAATATGGCTCCGGAAATTGCTTGTGGGATTATTTGGTGAGCCCTTGAATCCTACTATTGTTCTTTGTGATAATCAGAGTTGCATTAAGCCTTCTGCAAATCCAGTATCCCATGATAGATTTAAGCATATTGAGATTCCTCACCACTATGTAAGAGACATGGTAGAAAGGAATGTGATCCAGTTGGAGTATATTAGTACAAATGATCAAACAATAGACATTCTCACCAAGCCTCTCCCAAGAGTTAAAGTTGAACACTTCAAGAAGAAACTTGGTATGGTTGAAATATAATTTGTTATTGAAATTGAGATTGAAATTGTTTATTTTGTACTAATGTATTTAAAAGATGTTTAATGTGTAAACTCTTTTGTCATGTGTGTGACTCCATGACTTTATGGGCCCTCTCTCCCCCTGTGTACATTATTGAAAGGTGACGATCTTTCTAATAATGAACACTTGTATTTGACATTGTAAAGTGACGACTCTACAATGATTAGTTGAACTAGCATGATAAGATATCATATGACTTGATATCTGTGGATATGTCATGATAGTATCTCTTGGACATTTTTGATAGATATCATGAGACTTGATATAAATTGAAGATCATTATGATCCTTATGAGATAATCATGGTGGATAAATGTATTTGTGGATATGTCATGAATTCTATGGTAGACATCATGAGACTTGATGTCAGTGCACATACCATAGTGAAGATGTGTTATGAAGAATGTCATGTGACTTGACACTTTCAGAAGCATTTCATATCTTCTGATATAACGAGTTAGGTGATATCACTATGTACTTGATTGGAGTTATCTTCCCTAGCTAAGAGGGAGTGTTGAAGATTGATAGCTACGGTCAGATATAATGATGTATATTCAAATCACACTTACATATTAAATCATGTTTGATTAAATAAACTAAATACAGGCTAAGTGAGAGGACTAATCATTGGTTGTTTTGACGAAGGGACTAACATGAAAGACACGCCCCATGAGCAGACGTGTCTCCACTCTGTGGAGACCCGTCCGCTCATAGGACATGTCGATCATATGACGTATCTCATGAAGACGCGTCTCTCATGAGATACGTCTCATGAAAGCCACGCCTCTTCACTTTGGGTTGTGCCCCTCCTCACCCATATTAATATGCGATCGGATCCTCTAGTGCAAACATAGAAATTGTAAAATGTTCTGCTCTTGGGATTCGAATACAAGTTAAGAAAGATCAAGATTAGAGAATTTAATCGTTTTCAACACATCTCCTCTAGGCACTACATAAATCAAATTTTCAACATGCCAATGCAATTCATCAAGCTTTGACAGAACTTGAATTCCATTTTCAGCAGTTTGTGAGCTTGAACTGCAATCTTCATATGCTGGCTAAGATGATGTGGTACAACTTTGATGGATAAAGATTTCAAAAATAGTTTGAGTTGTACTCCCCAACTTGTCACGCATGTGATGGATACTCTTTATCATCCCATCCATAGTGCCTTCCAATTCCTTAGCTCTTTTCCTTAGCTTGGCTTCAAGAGAAGAGAAATCTGCCTTATAACTACTAGAAGCTTCTCCTTCCATGTTGTCTTCTACACATGATTTAAGGGAATTGGTCAAATCAGCCTTTAAATGGGAAGAGACTTCAGCTTCCTCTTTCTCTTTCTCCTCTCTAGCTTGTTTTCCAAACCAAAATTCTCCGGAATTGTGGGGATGAAGAAGCAACCCACTGGTTGAACAAGTATCTTCTTCTAGCCGAACTTCTCCTTCATTTGGATCTGCACTTATAGCCTCTTTATGCATCTCCATGTCAACTCTTGTTTTCAAGAGTCCTTCCTTTGAATCTTCAACTTGAGACTCTTTAACACAAGTCGATTCATTGTTACCCTCTGTAGAAAAAATGAGTACCTTACTCGTCTTCAAAGTTTCCACTGTCACATTACAATCTTCTATAGAATGCTTGGAATCTTTATGAGGAACTGTTGTGGACATATGGCTTTCTTCTGTTGAATGCATGGACGAGTGCAATTTCGTAGATACCCCTTGAACTTTTGCTATGAATTCAAATGGATTCCAACTTTCATCCTCCTCTTCAACTTCAGAAAACTCCTCTTTGTTCTCAATAGTCTTCTTCAGAAATGGTTTCAACTTTTTTTCACATTGACTAACAAATCAGCAGTGGGAGAAATCTGCTCTTCACGTTGATAATCATCCACGAGAAGGGATTGGACACTTTCTGGAAGGTTATCAACTTCTTTGATGATAGAAATTAAAAAATTCATGACAGCTGCAAGCACCCCTTCTTTTTGCACATTCCAGGTCGAGGTGAAGAGATAATTAAACAAGTGATAAATCTGATTTTCCAACCTTAATTCAATCAATAGGATGCAAGCTCTAACTTCAGAAAATTCCTCTGAAACAACAACTCTTCTTGGAAACAAACTACTTCCGGTTTCGTCCAAATCTTGAAAACTCTCCACTATCACATTTAATATGATCTTCATAGTTTCAACATCATAGGGCATCTGGGGAACCACAATTCTTATCATCTCCATGAAGCAAGAAGAAATCAGCAGCTTGGTTTCTTCATTTGGATGCTCCGGCCAATAGGGCTAATTCAAAAGAGTCACTGCAGGTGCTAACGCCAACTGTATTTCCTTAGAAGGTGATTGTTTCACTTGTCTCAAACACTGTTCTAACAAATGAAGAATGTTCTCTTCATTCTCCCTTGACTGAAATTCTTTGTCAAGACTCTTTCTAGCTATATAAAATTTCTCTGCCAACTTCATCTCTTCTTCATTAGCCATGCCTTAATCTTGCAAACTTCTAAACTGAAGTCAATTAGCCCAAACAATGAAGCACTGATCAATAGGATGGCAAGATCTTCTGCTTTTATACCACTGAAATGTTCCCCTTAATTTTTTTCCAAAATTTTCACAACACAAACCAGCATTATGCCAATTGATTAGTGTTAGCTTCCAAAAGATAATCAAACTAAATATACTCTACGCCAAGAATGTTCACCAAGATCTTTTAGAAGGCGAGGTGATAGGATATGGCGGAGAAAACTAAGCTACAATTGAAAATTGAACTACAACTGAATGCAAGTAGGCGGTGATCCAGTCATAAGAGTTTCCACGCTACCACTTATTCAGTGGGGGGAAAAACATTACAATTTCAAACAATTCATCTGCTTAGTGAGGATCCACTCACCAGTGGGGATTCACCACTCCAATAGTGGGTGAATGATGAAGATACGATGTCAATTTTCTCCTCACTGGCGGTAAACCATCCAGCGGTTAAAGTCTTTGCATTAAAAATTCACAAGTAAATGTAGCAATAATAATGACTAGATCAATACTACTAATTCATAACCTTACAATGAAATAAATCTGCAATTTACTAGTGTTACAATAATAAAATCAATGCAAATACTTGAAGGATGATTCTTCCAACTTCTTAACCTCTCAAATAAAGAATTACAACCCAAAAATCTGGATTATTAGAAATCTGATATCAAAACCAGCAAATTGAGATTTCTTACCAAGAACTAACCATCATGAAATTGTTCACTTCCTCACACCAAATGATCCTATCTCCTCCTAATGGAATGCACATGAAGCTTAGCAGCATAAATGCCCAAGAAATATTACCTAACATGGCAAGAGCTAGGTCTGATATAAATCAACAGACTGTAATTTTCTCAACCAATAACTAATCAAACACCCAAATATTCATAACTCCCATAATTCTTCACCAAATCACCTAAAACTGTAAGCAATTATTCACAAGAGATTGGGCAACCAGCACACATGAGAAAGACCTTGCAAAGCAGCCATCAAATGGAGGGCACCAATGCCAATGCTAGCTTATTGAAATGGTATGGCCCTAGAAGAGGGTGACTTCATTAGATAAAAATGGAGACTTCAAATTAAAATCTGAAACTTGGCATAAAGGGTCGCCATTAGCTTAGAAAGCAAAGAAGCCAATACCCATAACCAAATAAAAATCATACAAAGAGCTGTATATAAAAACCTCCTTTAGCCATGAAATAACCAGCAAACACAAACTAGAAATTATTACCAAATTCTTCAACGTTGATGTACAATATGCACTTCTGAATGAAGCACACTCTCAATCCACCATCTAAGGAACTATAATTTCATGTCCGAAGAATGGAGTAGGATTGCTAAGCTTCCCCTTAGCCGGGTTCTGAATTCAATCCAACAACATTTCGATGTAATTTTCCGAAGATGTCAAATGAATGAACAAAGGCTTGCTTATAAAGAATTTGAAGTGACTCTTTAGCTTCCACCTTTTCCCTCCAAGAGGGACACCCATCTCACTTTTTGAAATATTTTAATTTTTGAAACATTTAAATTCACCTTTTGTAGGCATCCAAAACTCAAAGAAGAGCATTTACTCTGAGAAATATTTAATTTACCTCCTGATGAGGCGTCTATCCTCAAGGACCCCTTTTAAAAACAACTTAAGTCATTAATACTAGGCCAATGGGGCCAATATGGAAATAAAACATTAATGACTTAGAATAAATCATTTTACCAAAATGAGCTTTAAAATGCTGAAAACCAACTATTCTCCAAACTTCACTGCCCAAAATGGAAATTGAATTGACTGCAAATTCTACTACCTAAGATGACACTGCTAGAAATAGAGCTTACTTAAAATAGTAAACTCTGAAAATTTGCCCAATGAATCTGCATGTGATATCACTGCGAAGCTTTCTGAAAACCCATAAAGAATCCGCAATCCAAATCTTGAGACTCGAACGTACAGGCTAAAAATAGCAAGTTCTGAGAAAGGTTGTCTAATGGAGATGCATGTCACACCATTCTGAAGCTCTCCAAAAACCAAAAAATCTCCACCAGACATGCATCAGAAACTCTAACATGCAAACCCTTAAAATTGCTTTAGAAACCCTAATTTTACCTGTAACGAGCCTACGGGCTCTTGAAAATAGGCTATTAGTCACCGAAGAACGTATAGCTAAAAATGTGGACATTACACCTCATGGGCAGTAGTTTGCAATTCAGAAAGATGTATATTAGAGATTTTGGTTAAAGTGGAGACATTTTATGCTTAATACTATCCAAAATCTCAATATTGAAAGAAATATTAGCAGATATACCAAAATTATTAACAACATTCATCACCATGACAAAATTTCTCTAAGTATCAAGGATAAAAAATTATCCTTCACTTTCTCTCAGGATAACAAATATCCATTACTGAACAAATCTTCAAACTCCTTGAAACCTTTGGAGAACCAAACATGAATAGAACATCCTTAAGCTGGAGGTAAAAGCTTATTATAATAGGAAAGATCCCATTAGATATTCCTAAAGCTCTAAATGTTGCCTTATTTTTTAGAAAAAGCTTCTAATCAGTAAGAAGATGTTTGATTGCTTCCGAAGATCTGCAAATACTATAAAAGGATTGCCAAGCTTGTTGGTTTGACAAAGAATTTTCCAAAAAGATCATGAGGATGTAGAACTTGCCAATCTTTTTTATTTTTAAGAATAACATTAGAAATGTTATATTAGAGAGGTTCTCATGTAAAGCTAGTTGGTTCTAATGTTCAAGATTAAAGTCAAACATCCTTAAGTGACATTTTAGCATTGGTAGTGGTGCTAAAGAGGCTCTGCCACTTTAGTTGGAGTAGTATCCTTTCTTGAGGCAGAGCGGTATCCGGTTAAGTGATGCCAAAGGAGTACACTACAGTTTGAGAAGTATAGGAGAGAAAATACAAAGTATGGAGTGTTGTAGAAATTGGAGGATGGAGGTAGAATTGTATCCCCATAGGTGACGTAGGAGCTCGATGAATGCAAGGATATAGAACACAAGAGGAATGTAAGGAGAAGTGGGGGATGAGTTGAAGGAAAAGCTATATCCTTGTAGGCTGTCATAAGGTTCGTGTTCGTGTTCATGTTTGGTGACAATAAAATTCAGATGAGGTTTGGCAAGGAGAGAAATTTGAATAGTGTTATAATTCACCTCATAAATTTGAATTTTTAAAAAATATATAAATAATAAATTCATTAAATTGTGAAATAACTTATATTGCTAAATAGATTTGAAATAGAATGGTCAAATTTATTATTTAGTAAAATAAATTAAAACTATATTAAATTTAAAAATTAATATAAATATTTTAGATTTATTAAATTAAAAATAAAAATAAAATAATATTATGTTAAATTTTGAATACATTATAATAAATTTTAAAAAGATTATAATATATGTTTAAAAAATTTAATTTTGATTTATTAATATATAAATATTAAATATGCTAAATTTTGTATATTAAATAATAAATATATTATAATTTAAGTATTAATTTATTAATATTAACCTATTTGTCTTAGGAATGATAATCACAACTTTACTATTCATGGTGTGCTTGCGAAGGAGAGAATATATAAAATCCCCCTCTTGAGTTTTATCAATTTTTTTGCGATTTAATTAGTTTGACAATGTAAACATTTTGTCAAACTTAAGCCATAAATTGTAGTAGTTTGATATAAGGATTAAACCAAATGATTGGAACTTAAATGCATAATTCTGAGTTAAAACTGATATTTGAAATCTGTTAACACCATATAAATTATTCATAGCAGAAAATTACAAATACTGCAGCATGTAATACATTCAATTTTTAATATATTTTCTGACCTGGAGCAGAACCATACACATGCTAAACTCCTTAAAGATCCACGCTTTGCAGGAAGAATTATACGCTTGCTTTCCAATGGTGGTGTTACCTTTCAGATTGAGCACATATCCTTAGAATGGTGACTACTATCCTTGGGTCACGGCTAAGGCAGCAACACGACCTCCTCAAATGCTACACGCCTATACCCAATTTGCATGAGCTCCTTGAGTCTCACGATTTCCTTTTTGCTGCCTTTCTTCAAATTGTGCGATGGCAATTTTAGCTGGAAATTACTCACGGCTCCCCCTACAATGATATAGCTGAGAATATGAATCGATCAAGAATGAATAACCAAGGTATTTAATCAGCAATGTGATCGTTCTTGTAATGTCCCTGTTTTCGATGTCCTCTTTTGGATTAGTTTGTTTCTGACACACTTACTATTTTTAGTAAGTGCTATTTTTAGTAACTGGTTCGGCAGGCAGAGCAGTGTAGGGTTTACTGTTTGGGCAACGAGTGGAAGTTGTCCAATGAACTATAATGCCTTGTGCCAGTCCTTTTTGTGGGGTTTTTTGGTGTTTCAGATGTGGCTTTCAATTTTTAGCAGGGGACCAGTCTAGTGGCTTCAGTCTTCAATGAGCCCATTGTGCAGATCAACATCTCTCTGTGTGAGTCATGGATACTACTTTCTATTTTAGTACTTTCTAAAAATAGTAAGTCTATTTTGGGTAAGGTGGACCTAGTCAGGTCTTTCACTTAGTAGCATCTTCAGTTGAGGCATCATGAAAGATCCCTTACCAATTCTATCATGAATTTTTCAGTTTTGCCCTCTTGCCATAACGTCAAACAGTTGTCTTGCATGGTCTGATTTGGTTTTTTTGATTGTTTGTTTGAATTTCACTACTTGTTTTTCATTGCAAAATCATAGAGGAAAGCATAGAAATGAAAGAGAAATATTGCATAAGTGAAAGACAACAATTGCAATTTAATAGAATCCCTTTCTTTCCAACTATATCAGATCTGATTACAAGTTTCAGAGGTTTGATATACATTATATCAGTCTGTAACAATAGTCTAAAACCCTTATATAATGCAATATTTGACTACCCAAAATGATAAACACATACCCGGATGTATAGCTCTAATTGTAGCTTGATTATTGAAGTCAAATCATGAATCACTTCATTGTTACAACTTCAAACGGTATGGCTGAGTATGATACGAAATAAGTGTTGTAGAGGATCACCAATAGGCTGGAAATAATGATAAAAATCAGAAACATCAACCTTTTACCAAACCCTAGGTGCCTCCCAAAATACCCAACAAGCAATCTTGATCAAAACTCCACGAATAAGGTACCAAATCGAAGATAAATTGTTGTGGAAGAATATGCAATAAAATCAAATACCCGTGTGCTTTAACTGCCATAAACTATCAAAATCTGCAATTATTTTCTGATAACTCCCTGCTGCAATCAATTTTAAATGCAGATTAACCTGTAATAAAGTCCAATGATGCCCAAATGGAAACCTAGAGTAGATTTCCCTATTCTTTGAATTGGGTTTTCGTCCAATTCACTATCCTCCAAGGGATTCCATCCTTAGAAGACCTGTATGCTGTTGAAACCCTCTTCCAAGAGCTCAAACTTGCAATGACTTTTGTCAAAATGAGAATAGAATACCCAAAAATGAGCCCAACATAATGCTTTATAACCTCCCATGAGTTCTTTATATAAAAGTGAATAAAATAATCCTCCTCAAGGGTCTTTCCTCATCAAAAGAAATGGACACCTTTTAAAAACAACTTGAGTTACTAGGATGGGGGGCACTTTTCACTATTCCCTTTATAATTTTTTGTTACTATTCACTTTTCACTATTCCATTAAAACAAACTTTAATATTTCCAATTTAGCCTTGGATTCATCAACTGAACTCCAAACTGAAAGTCTTATAAGGCTCCTAGCTAAACTCCACAGCCCTCGGTCAAGTCCCCTAACCATTTTGCTGACCTACAAGAACCCTAATAGTAGGCCAACTTCTGCTACGGATTGAGTTGTCTAAGGAAGGGACATTACACATCAGTTTCTAAGGTTGAAGTATCTAATTGCTTTCCCCTTCAAAAATGGATTATTATTAAGTTACTTTATATTTTAGTGTTGAGGGTGAAGGTGACATGAAAAAAGTACCTTGGTGCCTAAGTGATAACTTTAAGTCATTTTAGAAGGCTAGAAAAGTGCAAATAGTTTCATTATGAGCAGACCCCCTTGGCCTAGTTGCACAACGTTGTTTTAAAAGAGGGGCCATGTATTTCAAGTGGATGCTTAGAAAAGAGGTTTATTTATCAATTTTAAAGGCTAATGTTATGCCTCATAAGGTGGGAAGTCTAGTTTGGGCTAAAGTCAATTTTAAATTAAAAATCAAAAGTGGAATTTTGGAGGCAAAAAGTTGGACGCCCCTCTTGGGGTAATTACATGACATTACAATGAAATGAGAGGGAAATGTATTCAAACTCAAATGCAAGTTGCCCTAATCCTTCCCTCACTTTATAAATATGAGTTTTGGCTCTGATTTGGTTATGATGGATGTTTTGGCTGCTTATTGAGATGTTACTAGTTTTTCGCCAGGAGGTTAGATTAACGGAGTTGAGGACAAAAACCCTTGATATCTAAGGTTGGTTTTGGCAGTGCAAGACCTGCCCTAGTTGGTAGAAGGGTGGTCTCACTCAGAGGTCACCATTAGAGCTTCAAGTTGCAGATTACAGTAAAAAAAGATGAAGATTTTCAAGCGCTTTTGATGTGGGTTTGTTTGTCTTTGGCTGCTGGAGACTTGGTATCAATTTGGTGAAGTTTGTGTTGCATTTTGGTGATGATTTTCATGATTTTGGGGCACTTTTTGGTGTGGACCTGAACCTAGTTTATGGCATTCAACTCATTTTTGGTACGAGATTTCATTATGGGTATTTGAGCTGAGTGTTTCCCCAACTAAGGCGACTCCAACGAGATATTAGTCATATTTTTCTGAGCATACAGTGAATTAGGGCAAGTCGCCCTTGTTGTTGAGGGCGTCCATTCTAGGTATTTGTTTGTTGCTGATCAGCCATTTCAGGGTGTGGTTCAGACTTATTATTGTTGTTGTTAAAGTGAGATCGGGGCGAGTTCTTGTCAAGGGATTGAAGGTCATAATCAATGTTTTCATATTCCACGAAACAGGGTTCTTACTACTGCTGTTTGCAGCTCAATAACAGGTCTGAAACTTGTATTTCCTGAGTTGGTAAATGAAAACTTCTGACTGTAAATTTCTGTCATTAATAATGAGAATCAAAGTTTGAAAATAATTTCTTTAAGGCAAAGTTTCATATGTTTTACTTGCAAATCAGTTTCTTTTATGTTGGTATGTCAAAACAATGATTGGTACATGATAACAAGAAACAAACATACACAGAAAATTCATAATAGCAGACTGGCAATTTCAAAAAAAAAAAAAAAATTATTGGGGTCTTATATTACAGTCCCACACAAACTATCTAGCCTGAATGAGATCTTCAATCTCGAAGGGGTGCAAGACATATCTATCGTTATTCCTCAAATTTGTCTTTGAAGGAGACCCAAAAATTTGGCAATGACAAACACTGTGAAAGACCTGAGCAATCTCTCCAATTGACGAGATTCGGTGGATTAGTCTCACCATCGAACCTAGTTGCCCTAGGGATTCTATCCCAGAGCCAAGAACTTCGAAAGCTCCTCAATTCACCAAATAGAGATAAAATAATCAAGCATAATGCAAATGAGTGCTCAATTCCACTTTATAGACTCATTGAACTTTTCCAGCTCAAATAATAAAATATCTCTTATTTTAAAGTGACTTTATAAAGTACCTTTTTTTAATATTTCGCAAATGTCACTTTAAAACACCATTTAATCTAATTATTTAATATTACCTTACAAATGTACTTTTTTTGCCAGGTAACATTAAATAATTAAATTAATCAATTCCCTTTACTCGACTATAGCCTACGGGAATTAAATAGGCCATTAAGTCCTCCTGAAGCGATCATTGGGAAAGGGACTGTTGACGTGTGTTTTATGACCACGCCAACACAGAATAAAGTGTCCAACGGTAACTCTATTCTCTCTTGATCAAAGTATTCTGAATGCTAAGATTGCATGAGAGATCATGCGTTCAACTCCAAGGTTCCTTATGTCGCGAATAGACTCAGTTGGTTGATGTGAATATGCTGGGTATTCCAAGGGGACTTACACAATTTGTTCAACTTTGCGAGGCAATTAAGACACAAATGATTTGACAATGATGCTCTGATTCCTAAGTTAACCGGGAAAATATTGAATTTAAAAGGAATAGGGGTAGGGATTCTACAATCTATTTCTAAAGGGTAGAATGCGAGGATCGACTTCAACAATCTTCAAACCAGACTTTGCTTCACCTCCCTTCGGACAACTCCCACAAAATCGGTGCAATCTTCAAAGGATGAGAAGGTGTTCAAATTATGACACAACATGTACATACCATCACAACGATGCATATGGACACATGTACCACAATCGAAGTTAAGTGCCAATATTCCAGTTGACCACGCAAGGCGAACTCACCGTCAGCGAGCCCGCTAGTGGTATGGATGAAAGAAGACTTGCTCAAATCAAACGCCACATTCCCCAATTAACAACTACTTGCATGGAATTAAATCTACTTTACTCTATCTAGTTGAATTGGAAAGCCAAAAAAGCCTTGTCAACCACTCACAACGAAAGAGAGAATCGCCACGAAAGAGAGAATCGCCAATCAATGAAGTTCTTTATATTATGAGAGTTCTCCACAACAACCTTTTACTAAAACTTTCAAAGGGAAAGCTTTTCTTTCCTTTTCAAACTAAGCTAACTTCTAGCTCTACTCTTTATTCTAACTTCTATCTTCTTTGATTCTGTCTAACTCTTATCTCTTATCTAATATAATACAAATGAAAGGGGATGCCCCTTTTATAGTTGGCCCAGTCCAACAGATGGCTTAGATTCAATTACAAAGAAGGGCTCAGATCGAGCCACATATGCCCTTATTAGGGTTTTTTCCCTAAAAACCGCCACAGAGAGGAGTGGGGCAATGAATGCACAGGAGATTCTCCACTCCTCAGGAGGAACCACTACGAGCAATTAATGCCCACTATCCTCCAGGAGATTCTCGTCTAGAAAGACTTCTTCCGTTCTGCCTACCAATTCTGTTGCGTTAGGAGGAGGCAAGCATACAACAATACTTAGTTCAAACCCTCCTTGCAAAAAGTTTTTTCTCCATTAAGTCCTCCTGTTGCTTTAATTCCTAGACGCACTTCTTCCTCATAACCCTCATATTTCTCTAGCCCACTGCCTTGGGTGCATATGCCCCTTCCGCATCACGTTCTTAATGCCTTAGACAAATTTTCACTGCCATTTCTCTTTGCTTTGGAAACTTTTCACCTAATTTCTTCATCTCTACCTTGTCCCAACACTTTTCCATTTCTTTCTATGTCTTCTTCCTGCAAATGAGACATCATGGAGGAGTTTGAAATGTGCAAATTTTCTCCTTCCAAGGTCATAATGTTGTCCAGCTTCATCACCTCAAGTCCTCATGCTCTGGCTCCGGTGTTCATCCTGCAAAACAAAAAGAAGAGCGTCGGAACATTTATAATATAAGTTCACTTCACTTACCCAATTTTCATGTTTTGACTTCCAAGGTCTGCTTGACCTCCAGATTTGATAAAATTCATCACTTTTCTAGCAAACTTTCATCATGTGTGCATGGTGTTCATTTCATGAGGTCTTTTTCAAGGGCGAATCCACCACCTTGTGTTTGGAGTTTGTGCCTTAGAAAATGTTTCACCTTGAGGACGCATTTGAATGCTTGATGTTCGGGCTTCATTTCATCTTCAAATTCCTCCATGCCTTAGACAAATTTCACCTCTTCCTTGTGAGTGTATTTGACCCCTTGTTGTTTTATTTTCCCTTTCCTTAGACAATTTTATCTGCTTATAAATTTCATCCACTGTAATCTAGGCACTCATTTTGACATCACCAGCTGAGGCATTTTTTTGTAAAAACATTTCTTTTATTTGCCTTAGAAAATTCATTTTCGCCTAGGAAATTCATCAACAGGTGCCAGGCTAAAATCTCTGCCGAAAAATCTTGAGCGAGGTGTGGAAAATTTTAAAATCATCTCCCAGTGGGAAATGTCCAATACCCAGAAGAAATTTTCCCTCAGAAATTGTCATTTTCATGTGTATCCGGACGAAGGGGTAAGTTTAATTTTTATTATTTTTGAAAAATAATAAAATTTGCTAAGGTTGATTCCATTTTATTTTGGACGTATTCCACACTTGCAGTCTTCATTTTTCATGCCTTGGCATTTTCCTGTTTCCCTGAAGAATTTTCTTCTTGCTTACGGGCACATTTCGCCTTGCACTTGGAAATTTTGTATTACCTCCTCCTTAGGCATATTTCTCATCTTCACCCTAGGAAATGCCATAGAAAATTTTAAAACTTTGTTGACTCACCTTGGGCGCATTTCCTAACACATGCTTCCACCTCCATCTCCCAAGCATTTCCATGCCTTAGCAACCTTTACCTTACACTTAGCAACTTCTCTTCCTCAAGTCCTAACTCCTTTGGGCGCATTTGACATGGTGAGAAGTAACCTATTCAACCTTAGGCGCATTTGAGGGGTGGTGAAGGAATTTCCAACACTTAGAATATTTTTCAAAATCACGCCCTCCTTGCCTTGTCTTCTTAGGCGCATATAGCATGTGAAGAGGAAACCTTTGAGCGCAAATAGGGGGGTGGGAAGGAAATCTGCCCATTCTTAGCATATTCTAACCTCTTACCTTCCCTTGCCTCAGGCGCATTTAGCCTAGTTGACTTCCTTTCTTGGGCGCATATGACACATGCTACTTCCATTCTTGGGTGCATTTGAGGGGTGGTGAAGGAATTTCCAACACTTAAATCTTTTGCCGACTTTTGATACCTTTTACCTCTTGGGCGCATTTAGCCTAGCGTGAAGGAACTTGAGGGTGCATTTGAGGGGGTGGGAAGGAATTCCCATGCCTTAGAAACTTTTGTTAATCTCTTCAACCTTTGTGGGCGCATATGACACATGCTACTTCCACATGAGGGTGCATTTCACCTAGTGTGAAGGAATTTGCTTGCCTTAGTGCGTTTTATCATGCCTTCCTCAGTTGTGGGCACATTTCACCCATGCTCAAGGAACTTTTGGGCGCAAATAGCATAGGCTACGTCCATTTTCAACCCTTGAGGGTGCATTTGAGGGGTGGTGAAGGAAATTGTGGGTGCATATGGGGTAGTGTGAGGGAATTTCCTTGTGCCTTAGTATTTTTCTCTTTTTACCACGTTTTCCTTGTAGCCACCTAGGGCACATTTGACATAAGGTGAAGGAAATTGTTTGAACTTAAGGGCGCATTTCACCCTATGAGGAGGAATTCCAACACTTAGCATTTCTTAGCAACACCTTCACCTTCCCTGGGCGCATTTCATGTGTCTTCATGCCAGTTTTCATCCATAAATTTCCAATGCCCTAGCCATGCCTTGCCCTTCTATTTTTAGCAAATTTGGGAAGAGTGTTCTCTTCCATGCGTTTTTTCATCTGTTCTGAGCTGGAGCAGGTGTGGCTATGCCTCCACAGACTTTGCCACCTTGTTTATACCCGTTGTCCACGCTGGTATGCTATTTTTAGCCATCCTGCTATTTTTAGCAAACCCTAAAATTGATTGATCTTCGCAGCTCCATTTGACCTGAAATTTGCTCTATACGAACTTGATGCTTTAAGTGCCTCGTTCACACGTTCCTCTGGCATAGACATGCTATTTATAGCCATGAAGTGACTTACTAAAAATACTAAGTATTCAGATTGTGCTCAAATTTTACCAGTAGGCAGCCTGAAAGATGCTGATCATGGTGGTGTACCTCGTCTTGACAATTTTTGTGTTTCATCCCCCATTTTTAGGCCTAACAGTGGAAACCCTAATTTGACTTGCATGTGTTTTGAACTGTTTCCGTTTGACTTGATTTCTGTTGTATGTCGTTCTGCTTGTTGAACCGAAGTGTTGAAGAGCTGCTGAAGTGAAACTGCTATTTAAAGTAAGTGTCTGGAAAGTGATCAATCTGATGTCGGATGAGTTTGCATGTCAAACTACCCGTGGGATCTCAAAAAACCCAAAAAAACCCAAAAAATTGGCCAACATGCGGTCACTGGCTAAAAATAGTAAGTCCCTAAAAATTAATCCATTTTGCTTGCCAGTTGCATCATTGCAAAGCTCTCGCAAAACCCATAAGGAATATCCGGACATGCATCGAAAAACTCTACATGCAAACCCTAAAAATAGCCTCTGAAACCTGAACTGCTGGAAGTCCTCATCTCGGTTTGCATGTCATATCACCGTGAAGGTCTTGAAATACCCAGAAATATTCTCCAGACATGCATTGAAAAAGTCATACATGCAAACCCTGAAAATGGCTCCTAAAGCTAGAATTGCTAAAAATAGCAAGTTGTTAGAATCTGTTCAAATTTTGCGTGCAAGTACCTTGGGGTACCCTGAATGTGATGGAACAATCAGAATTCTAGAACTCTGAGGAAAAGACCTCAGATTGGACACTTACTAAAAATAGTAAGTCGTCAGAACATGATGAAAATTCAGTGGGATCCTGCCACGAGCTCTCTGATTGCAATGCCAAGCTCAGTTGTCAATTAGCCAACTCAATTTAACTTCAAACTGACATGAAGAATGAAAACCCTAATTTCACAGACTTAGCCAGAATTTCAACCAGGTCAAAAGATAGGACATCCCCGAAAGGACAGAAAGATCAGAGAGAGAGAGACACAAAACAACCGTGAAACTAAAGCCAAAAGACCAAAAAGGAGCAAAAATTAGGGGGTTCCCATTTGAATGGGGTGATGTGTGAAAAGGTCACAACAGGGACATTGCAAAATATCTCAATATGAAAAGGGGCATTACACATGCTAGAGTAAGCAGTAGAGGAGATTTTCTTATAGATGATGATTTTATGAAGAAAATATATTGGCCATTAATTTAAAATTATATTTATATTTTCCATTGGTAAATTAATAGTCATCATTTATGGTTTGATCCCCTTTGGGATATGAAAATGAAACTTATATTTAATTGCCTAAGTTAGAAAGAAAATATTAGATGGAAAGAGGCAGCGATTCACAATTTCTAAGTAGCAATGATTAGATTGGTGGAGCGATTACTTTTAAAAGAAAAGTGATTAGCTTATAAGGTCACATAAGACAAGACTAAGAAAAAGACAAAACTAAAGAAAAGACAGTCTTATAAAGCATCAAACTTACAATAATAAAGCAGCGATTAATATAAGGCAATAATTCTATTAAATGGTACAGCTATCATCTTCCATAAGGCAGCAATTAGTTTGGTAAATAAAAGGAAAGATCGACCAAGTTTAAATGCTAAGGATAATAAAAGGTGAAGGCAATGATTAAGGTTAGTTGAAAGGGTGTAAAGGAAAGAATTATCTTTGAAAATAAATAAAAGTATAAAAGATTTGCTATAAAAGGTGATGACTCTTTAGAGGGTTATCTCTTTTCAAAGAGATATATCTTTTCACTTGAATATGAAGATATAAAAGGAGAAAGAATTGTATGGAGAGTTAAGGTTGTAGTGTATGTGGAAATAAAAACTTATATCAATTAGACACATACATATGAAGATATAGAAGAGAGATTAATGCAGATATAGAAGAGAAGTTCATACAGATATGAAAGACAAGTTCATGCAGATATAGAGGAGGAATTTTATGGCAGATTTATGATCATCATTATAGCAGATTAGAGAAGAAGATTATCTATATTGGTGAGGTTGGTGCCTTATATTATAGGGGTTGGTGCCTACAAATTGGTGAAATTGGAGTTTTCTTAGGGGTTGGTGCCTCTAGTAGATTGGTGCCTACAAAATTTGTAAAAAGAAGATTAATAAAAGCAATACTTTTGCGGTGGTTTTCTCTTGCAAGGGTTTCCACGTAAATTGTTTTGTTATTGTGTTGATTTCACATATGTGCTAAAGTAATTAAATAAGTTTTAAAAGGTAAAAGAATATTATTATATTGATTCATCCGCCCCCCCGCCTCCCCACCTCTCCCCCCCCTTCTCAGTATAACCATGTGCTCATCACAAGAGTTTGCAATCAGACCTGCAATGGAATAAAGAACACATATTGTTTATTTATCCCAGACCGAACCTTAAACTTAGGTGTGATAGTTCATGGTATTAATAGCTAACTAGTGATGCTTCATAAAGACAACTGCGGCTAAAGAAGTTTGTGTTCCTAATCGCATATATGAACTATCAGCATTTCAGGTTAGCTGATTGTTGTTATCCAAAGTTTGAATAATTGTGAGTTGATGTTTTGTACATAAGTTGATATCTGAAGTTCTTTTGATAAGTATTCTATGACTGTAATTTATGTGCAAACTTATTGGAAACCAAGTAGAATATAGCAGAGTGTATTGTTGGCTATTGTTCAAAAGTGTATGAAACAACTTCACCTATTGTTCTATTCATTGTTTGTATTATTGTATGTTTGATAATTGTGGGAAAATCCATATCATGAGTGTTCTAATCAAAGATGATCATCAATATATTTGTTGTACCCCAAATTAAAATTTTCGCTACACTTTGGCATTTTGAAGAAATGGTCAAAAGTCTTGTTAAATTCGTCAAAAAAGGTCAAAATTTGGGATTTGCATGTCTTGCATGTGGGTCAGAAACTCAAAATTCTCAAAATTTGACGATCTGGGTCTGCTTAGAGCGACCGAGTCTACAAAACCCAAATCTCAGTTTCTCGGCCCTAAATTTTAGGAAAATTTCTATTTTTTAGAAACTTTATAAAAATAGAACCTTTTTCTGGGTTTTTTTGGGTTTCTTTCAATATGGATGTTGGAAAATTTTCTAAAAATAGAAAGTCTGGCTTCTAGGATTCAAATTGATTTTGATTGGTCAAAAATACTTCCTCATCAGGCTGGTCCAGAATAATCAAAATATTAGCTGTGCCTTAGTGGGTCTATTCTTCTTTTTCAGGAGCTCCAAGGTCATCAATGGAGGTCAATCAACTGTCAGGTGTCAGATTCAGAGTCTCAAGCATTGCTCAAATCAAGAAGCTGCAATAGGTGATCAAGGGGCGAAGAATATAGAATGGAGGTTGGAGAATCTTTAGAATCTTTAAAATTGCAAAATTTTGGCTAACTCTAGAAAATCCAAGCGCCCCTACCCATTAAAGGCGCCTTGGGCTTTGTGCCTTAGAAATTTTTCATCTTCAACAGTCAAGGCAACAACAAACATGAGGAATGAAGGGAAAAGTTGAAACTTGCATAATAAAAACTAACACTGCCAGTCATGGGCGCCCCAAAAGAAGATAGGCGCCTAGCTTTTCAAGAGGTCAAATGATGGAATTAGGGTTTGCTCATCCCAGACATTGTTGCTCAAAATCTTCTCAGCTCCGCAATGAATCCATCCACACAATCATCAGATCAATGAGTCATCCAGGATTGAAGATCGAACAGAGAAGTCTCAACCGGGAGGTAGAATGCAAACATGAAATCATCAGAAATATTCTAAGGCTGGAATTTTGGGTGGCCTAAGAAGAGATAGGCACCTAGGGTTTTGGAGACTCAAATCCAGCAGTTAAGGTTTGCCAAATCAATCAATCTCTTCAGAATCTTGCTAGCTTCTGAATGGATATCTCAGCAAAATCATTAGATCATTCAGCTGACGGAAAATTCAGATCGAACAAAGGCCATAACATGAGGTTTTCAAGAATGAACGTTGAAAAAGAGCCAAAAATGGTTGTCTGGAATTCTAGGCACCACAGAAGGAGATAGGCACCCAAGGATTTGAAGGTCTAAAACATCAAATTTGTAGTTGTAGTCTCCAGCATGTCTTCTTCAGTGTCAAAGCAGCTCTCCAACACAACATCAACAAATCCATCGGAGTTGGCAGTTAGCAGGTATTAAAGACAAAGGGAAGGGATGAAGTCAAAGGCAAAATTAAAATCTAGAGAAAATTCTAAGTTTGAAAGCCTTGGGCGCCCCAGGAGGAGATAGGCGCCCAAGCTTTTGAGGCCCTAAAAGTAGCTTTCAGGAGATGCAACTCCCAAGAGACTCCTCTCAAAATCCTTCAAGCTATCCGACGAGTCTAGTCATTGGTCAATCTGATCAATCAAACTCCCAGAATTGCAAGATCATTTGAAGGTGAGGAAAACAAGAAATTTTTTTTGAAGAAAGTCAGAAAGTAGCTAACATTGGAGATGATGGGCGCCCCAGGCAGCGTTTTGGATGTCAAAATTAAATTTTAATCAGAAGATGCCTCCAAGATAATCTTCTTAGAATCAGTCAGGCTCCGCGATGGATCATTTTGCCAGTTCGTAGCATTCACCAGGCGTCCAAAAATCAAGATCAAACTGAGGATAAAAAATCAAACAAAAAGTTGAAAATTTCAAGAAAATGGCTAAGTTGCCAAGAAGGGCGTCCACGTTTTCATGCCTTACAAAAATTTTCATAATTCATCATTTGGAAAAGTGTCCAAGTTCAACGAACCTGCTCAAGATTGGCTTCGAAAGATTTAAAGTTGGAGAATAAAGCGTTTTTATCCTCAAAACCTATTTAAGAAGGCCTTTGCATTCATTGTTCACTTTTTGCATGTTGGAGTTCAGAGGAGACATAAAAATTTATTCATTTCAAGATTCAGAGGGAAAAACGTGATGCTTTTTTAGAGTTCTTTATGTTTCTCAGATCAGCTCACACAGAGGCTCGCTTTTTCATGCTTCAAATTTCCAGGGCATCATTTTCCAAAAGGAGGGGGTCATCTTTTCAATTTTCCATCAATCTAGGTCAGCTTGGTTTTCGATTCTCTACAACTTTGGAAAAAAATTCAAGTTTTCAAGAAACTGCTTTTTCCACACATGTCCAAAAAATCTTCAGTATTTTTGTAATTTGATCATCTGGGTCCTTCTCAAACGTAATTCTCGACAAAACCTAGCTCTCAGCTTTTTTCGGGAAAATCCTAAAAATTGAGGGTTTGCTACTTTTCCGACCAGCCATCAACATTTTTCAAAACGGATGATTTGGGTCTATTTGCAACGGGATTCTACACAAAACCCATATCTCCGATTATTTTTGAAAAATTTGTTTACTTGAGTAATTAGAAACGTCATTAGAGTAGGCTTAGTCGTAGTTGAAATTCAAAAGAGAAAATCCCAGCTACGACGCTTGAGTTTTATAATCTTGTGCTCTTAGCTAAACAAAAATATTGGCCTATTAGTTTAGTATACTTTTTTTAAGCAACATCAGCAAAGAGGGAGCTTCCCCTCCTAATTTGAAGAGGAGTTTATCTGTGCATAGCTGTCTATTTCTAATTCACATACCAGAGGTGCGAATTGAAATGCCAACAATTTTTTGGCGCCCACCATGGGGCACGAGGCATGAAACTACAAGAGAGCTTACCCTTTATGACACGGGAATGACCATCCGGCAGCCTATTGTGTGATCCAACCAGAAGCAATGGGTGATAACAACAATAATGCTAGTAGGAATTTGAGACGTCCAACCCCATTACCTTGGGGTAATAACATAGGACCTTTGGCTTTGTAGGAACATCATGCATTACCTAAAGGGTCAAGGAAGCACTTTCCACGGTTTCACGGCGATGGAACTCAACATCTTGATGATCATTTTTCCGCATTCTCAATGGCTTGCGCCGTTTTGTACGTGGCACATGAAGACATTGTTGTACGTCTCTTTGTGGAGACTCTTGTTGGGAATGTTGTTGACTGGTGCAATCACCTGGAGCCTGGCATTATTACAAGTTTGGCAACTATGAGCGAGAAATTATTGGCGAGATTCAAGCCTACTGAAGACAATCATTGGTTATTTGTCCAACTTGCAAATTCAAAGATGGAGTACAACAAACACATAAGGGAATTTGTAGCAAGATTTAATCGTCTTGTTACACGACTTTCTTCTACACTTAATCCATCACCGAAGATTCTAATGAGCTATTTCATAAATGCCCTTCCATCAGAAATAGCCTTCTTCCTCAAGACAACAAAACATAGAGAATTGATGGATGTGCAAGAACACGCCATTGAGTTGGAGGATAATATGATTACTTTCGGCTTGATGAAAATAAATTCTATCAAATCTCTAGCTTAGTAACCATACTAGCCAAAGAGATAATTTTCAGCCACGATTGCCAACACCTCCACCAAGACCAACGATTGAAGCTACACAAAATGCGGTATTTGTTCTTTCCATGACCCTAATGCACGTATTGGCTTTACATGTCTTGAGAATTTAAGAATGAACCAGATTATGGGATATACTAAGGCTACACCCAGTTCCAGTTTTGTCCCTACACCATTGGAGGATAATATGATTACTTTCGGCTTGATGAAAACAGATTCTATCAGATCTCTAGCTTAGCAACCATACCAGCCAAAGAGATAATTTTCAGCCACGATTGCCAGCACCTCCACCAAGACCAACGATTGAAGCTACACAAAATGCGGTATTTGTTCTTTCCATGACACTAATGCACGTATTGGCTTTACATGTCTTGAGAATTTAAGAATGAACCAAATTATGGGATATACTAAGGCTACACCCAGTTCTAGTTTTGTCCCTACACCAAGTTTGAATGTTGTCTTACCACAGACGGACAACTTTGATGGCGACTTCACAGCGGGATATTTTGAACCCATTATTGAAGAAAAAGATCTTCGCCATTACTCTCTTGAAGTAAATCACAGAAGACCTTCAACACTAGTGTTCACACGTGCTCTGCACTTGAAAGTACAAAAGGAAGAAGAAGAGAGGTCGAGAGCTGAAGAACAAGTTAAGGAAGCGGTTGCTCAAGACCCATCCTTAGCAAATTTTGACATTGTAAACTCCATGATGAAGATCAAGGTTAATATTTCATAGTTGGAGTATCTTCGTGATCATCCTGAGCAGTTGGATAGAATAATAGAACATGTAAAGAAAGAAGCTTCAATTCAGCTTACATTGATCGAGTCATCTGTTCCAGTAAAAGAAAAGCCTAAACCCTTGTATATATCTTTATATATAGGAGGATTCAAACTGAGCAATTGTATCATTGATTCAGGAGCCTCAGACAACGTCATGCCTCTACAAGTGATGAAAGCATTGGGACTTTCATGCACTAAGACATAGGACGAGTGTTATTCACTTGAGTGTAAGTCGGTGTTGTTGGTTGGACAATATTTGATTTGTGGGGAATTTGTAGTGAAGATGGATTACAATAGTTTGAAGTTCTTCATTAATCAAAGAGATTTGAATGATTGATAATAAAATGGGTGTGTACATAACAAACCTATGATTTTGATAGTGAGCATGTGAAGGGTAAGAATAATGTTGTAGCTGATACATTATCTAGAAAACCATAGTTGTGCTCTAGGTTTGACATATATGCTAATTAGAGAGTCACCATTATAGTAAAGTATGTTCGGAATACTTTTTCTTTTGATGTTTTGGAAGGTAAATTTTAGGATGACAAGTATAGGGTGGCAAATGAGCTCATCCTTTACAAGGATAGAGTGTATCTTGCTTCTCAGTCAAAAGTAAAGGATAAAGTTTTGGGAGCAATCTATACACATCTTTGGCAGGTCGTCTAGGATACTAGAAGACTTACAAACACGTGATAGAGTGATTTCTTGGAAAGGACTCAAGGAGGATGTCCTCAAGCACATGAGTGAGTGCATCACATGCCAACAAAATAAAATAGAACATATGTTTCTAGTAAGATTATTGGAGCCTTTGCCTATTCCAAATAAAAAAAGGGAGAGTATTTCTTTGGATTTCATCACATCTTCCACAAACACATAGAAATGATTGTATGTATGTTGTTGACATACTCACTTAGTATGCTAATTTCTTTGCTATATCATCAAAGTTCAAGGCACCTTGAATGGCTGATTTGTTTTTTAGTGAGGTTAGGCACCATGGGTTGCCAAGGAGCATAGTGAGTGATAGAGACAACATTTTCATTAGTTTATTTTGGCAAGAGCTCTTTTGGTTGACATGTATAGAATTGACTCCTAGTAGTAGTTAGCACCCTCAAAAGAATAGGCAGACAATAATTTTGATCAAGAAGATTGCGGGATGTTTGAGGAATTATGTGGCAAGGCGACAATAGGCATAAATTAATTAGTTCTATCTTGGAGAGCATTGCTATAGTACTTTAAACCCTACCAATCTCAAAAGGTAATTCCTAGATATCTTCATTAGAATGAATGAAATCGACTAACAACACAAATAACCCAAACCCTTTGTGCCTATTTTGAATAATAAATGGGAGATTATTTCTATGGATTTCATCACATCTTCCACAAACACATAGAAATGATTGTATCTATGTTGTGACATACTCACTTAGTATGCTAATTTCTTTGCTATATCATTAGAGTTCAAGGCACATCAAGTGGCTGATTCGGTTTTTAGTGAGGTATTTAGGCTCCATGGGTTGCCAAGGACCATAGTGAGTGATAGAGACATGTCAGTAGTTTATTTTGGCAAGAGCTCTTTTTGTTGACATGTATAGAATTGAATCTTGGTAGTAGTTAGCACCCTCAAAAGAATACGCAAACAAAAATTTTGATCAAGAAGATTAAGGGATGTTTGAGGAATTATGTGGCAAGGCGACAAAAATCAGTTAGCTCTATCTTGGAGAGCATTGCTATAGTACTTTGTATCACATGTCCATAGGCATGGCTACATTCAAGGCTTTGTATGGATATGATTCTTTATCTTTTGTGCATTTGGTGTAATGTCCCATTTTTTATGAAGACTATAGAAAGGCATTCGGGAATGCATTTGATCATGGTTGGAGTTTTGGCAATTTTGTGAGTCTCCTATGGAGACGAAATTGTAGGAGTTTAGTTTTCCAGATTCACCAATATTTGCACTTTGAGAGATTTTCTTATTATTGATCGGTTATATCTGTTTAGAACTTATTTTCTATTGCGGTGAAATATTCGGGTCTTCAGGCCAAGCAATCACTTGCACCTATTTATTCTGAAGCTTCCAATTACTATCATTGGGTGGCTATATTTTCTTTAAAGGGAGACGACACAAAACTATTGCATATTTTGGAAATTCAATATTTGATACAGTATATCGGATGCTAGTTGAGCATACGAAAGGTATAATCCAGCGCTGCATTAATATTCTGTTTGGTTGGAAGCTTGGAGAGTCGATTCTATTTATTCACCACCACACTATACTTTGCAAGTATGAATAAGGAATCAAATTATTAGACCCTGTCGGCTTATGTGGAGTTTTTGACAAGTCAATGCTGATCCTCATTCAAATGTCCTTGCTAAGCACCGCTAATATTATCAGGACCTCTATTGAAGACCATTGCTATCAGTAATCTTGCTCCTTTGCAGGAATTTTTCTAAGGCGATTATTGTCTAATCTCGGATGATTATTGGCATCGAATATTATCTTTGATATTTACATTGTATTCATGGGCGATCGTATTACCTTTAGCAGTTGAGTGTATGCATCTATTCGCGCAAGACAAGCCCATGCAATTAGTGGTGGCCGATATATTCCTTGCGATCCATTTTTAATCGATATTGAACGATGGTGTGAGGGCCCAACATCTTGATTGTTGGCAAAAGTTGATATCAGCATAGTCAAATCGATCGTAGTTTTGTCTTTATTGCATCCTTAATATGTATGTTGGAGGAAACCATCAGACCTAGTCAGCATTGACTTTGGCCTTATTTGTCTTTATGCACACTGTGAGAATCATTAATAAAGTTATCACTGTTTAGAGGGAAAGACAACCAACAGACCAAAGCATTAGTGAAGAGTATTAAGGATATGATTAATTAAGTGGTATAGAAGAGACATGTCTGAAATGACACAAATTCTCACATCATGCCCAGTCACAATCTATTTAAGGAGGCTCTTAGTTCATTCAAGGGTTATGGATTATTTGCAAAGTTCATACCTCTAAAACTAGATCTAAAGTGCTCTTAAAGAGCTTACGATCAACCAAGGAAAAGGATGCATGAGTTATCAAGCAACAACTAGACATAGTGCACAGGAATTGCATGAGTATTGAGTCCAAGTCAGAGACATCAATCAGCAAGAGATCTATACCTTCAATTGCATGAGTATTGAGTCCAAATCAGAGACAGCGATCAGCAACAGATCCATACCTTCAAACGCACATATTTAAAGCAATAAATCAGAAACAACTGTCATCTCTTATTGTCAATTTTCATTCTTGATTTATTCATCAATTCGTGCTACATTTCAGAATTCATATCAGAACAGTGGTATCACTATTGCTGACATAATCTCCAATCCTATTAGTGTATATAAGTGTCCACCTATAATCAGAAATTGGCATCAAAATACCTTCTCCTATAAATGTATGAGTAATAGTGTTAATCAGTTAAGGTTAGGGGAAGTCTGCAATATATCATTTAACTTATGTAATATTTCACTATACATGCATATTACATTCGTAGACGAATGAATGGTATGTGCAGCATGGGCATAAAGGAATGTCTTATTTCAGTATATTGACAATAGTAAAATATTGTTGAATCTTCAAATTGCAACAAATTATTTTCAGTCTTGAACATTAAGTACAATTTGGTGATTTGTTATTGTTTGACAAGATGTTTACATTGTGTCAACCCAATCAGATTAAATCGTAAAAGCCACCAATCTTGGGCAAGGGTTATTACATTTGAGGAGGATTGGTTTGGTTGCTTATGAGCTTGACTTACTAGAGCATAGTAGGATCCATAATATATTTCATGTTTTATGTCTCAAAAGGGCCCTTGGATAGCATATTAATCTTTTGTTAAAGCTGTCTTCTCTTGATGATGAGGGCAAGTTGGTTTTGGTTTTTGAAGTGATCTTGAATGTGCAAGAGAAAAGGTTGCGAAATAGGAAAATAATAGAGTACTTGGTGCATTGAAAGAATATGATATTAGAGGATGCTACTTGTGAGGGTGTGGAGATTCTTGATCACCTAAATCTACATTTGGATGAGGGCAAATCAATTTTGGGAACATTTTGGAATTAAAGGCATGGAAAAGACCTCTAACCTATTTTCCTTTCCTATAGGCTAAAGGATAAAGCAAGATAAATGATTTATAATAATATTTTAGTTGGGCCAGATAATTTTCTAAATTGAAGGGCAACTTGATAACATTATTACTATGCTCCCCCAAGTTTCAGGGATGGGGACAGCAGGGGATGGTGGGATGTGTTTCCGGTACGGGGTACTTTTGGGTCATTTTTTAGGGGACAGTAGGGGACGGCTATAAAAAATAGGGAAATTTTTAAAAATATAGAGAAATTTCAAATATTCATATCAGAACATTGATAAAGCATTCATCATAGGCATTATAGAAGATTAATAAATAACATTAGACTTGAATTGAGATTTCACATGAGAATTTCAAATGCTTTAATTGTCAATGTGCATACATATTAAATAAGAATTATAACAAAATGCCCAAAGGCTTCAAGTTTCAACCATAAAATGACAAAAACAGAGAAAATATATGGCTGTCCGTAATCAGCAGATGCAACTGGTAGGTATGTATCAAAATTGGAGCTGAAGTTTGCGTCACTATCAGATGCAAAGGCGGGGAGAAGTTTTCGAGTCCCCAAGTCCCCGAAATGTTTCGGGGACGGGGACGGGGGTACCAAGGTAGGGGATGGGTCCCCGTGGAGCACTGCTGATTATTATTAAAATATAAAGTAATACTTAAGGGAAATTGGATTCATGGGTCCATTTTGGAGCACTACATAAGGAGGCTCCTTGAATTAATTTGATCATCTTGTCATCGTTTTGCAAATCAAATTTCTTTCAAGAAATTTGAGGGTTGTGTTCAATTTCTCAATTGAGTACAAAAACTCTTGGTTGATTGGAGATCTTGGATGATGAAAACTTCTTGGATTTTCACTTCTGGAGTTGATAGAAACCCTCATCTTCAACTTGGCAATTCCATTTGGGGATTGCATGTGAGCTTCTTATGGTAATTTTCAGATTTTGAGCGATTGGTATTTGCAAGAAAGTCATCGACATGCCGGTTTTTAGAATTTTTAGAGTTTGTTGCTGCTGTTACATCATGATTCATTGTTGCCATATTGCCAAATTGATGCGCGAACTTCATAAGCAGGGTTCCACATAAATTTTGGGTAATTGCACATCATCCGTACAGCATTAATTGCTGATTGCATATTTTATTTATTGCTGATCATCATTGGTACACTGATTTGGTGGAGTGACTGCATTTTAGGGGTCTATTTGCTGCTGCTCAGCACCTTTTGGGATTTGCAGCAATACAATAGTTTATATAGGGCGAATTTCGAGTGTGGAGCAGCCATACAAGTTTGAATTCCATTCCTCATTGCTCAGATCTGTTAGCTGTATGACTGTATGACTTTTTTTGAGTCATAATAATTATTTGTAATTCCAAAATTGTGTTGCCAATTTACAAATCAGCATTGTAATTTTTCCCAGAAGTTGCAATTTGAATAATAATCAGTTTTAGAGGCTTTCCAGTTGATGTTTGGGGGTGGATTGTTGTTGTCATAATTATTCTAAGCTTTCATAATTCAGATTTGATAATATTGATTCATTTGAAGTTGTATACCAACCATTGAGGGTTTTGACAAGGAGTTTCCTGCTATTTGTTTCTATTTCAGTTTACTATTCAGTTTGTTTTTGTTCCGAAACCTCTTGAGAGTAGAGGTTAATATGATGATGTGGCTTTGGATGACCATGGATAGAATTGTGTTTCTCATTCTAATTTGGTGTTTGAATTTCACAAACCTAAATTTATGATAATGAATGATATCATATATGAGTTTTGAAGTGACTGATCTTTTAATTCCCAATGAAATGATCAAGCTGTGATGTTTTGACATTTTATTTTACTCAAAATTGTGAAGCTCAAATAAGAATTGGCAATTTGTATTCATTCAAGTTCAATGGATTTGTAATCCTTTTGTACCAAATTCATGCGTGAACTCAAATCAGGTGACTTAATCCACATCTATCTATTCTTTTTATTTTTCCATTTGTGTTGGGGATAATGAGAGCTATCTCTATCAACAAGTCAATGGTTCAATCCTTTTTATATTTGATCTAACAGCTCTAGTAAATAATAAAGTACTAAATGATTTTGTTTAGCTTTTTGAAAGATAGATGCATTACTCCTGAATCTCATGTAATTAATGCATGCTTCTTTATATTTTGATATTGAAAGTGTTTTCTTTGACTTATTTAATTGCAGGGAGGTTGCAAATTTCTGGTGTTTGCACATCATCTTTCAATGCTAGATGCAATTGAACAATATCTGATTGTAAGTTTATTTTTTCTTCATTCCTACCATTTTATATAAAGGTTTTAAATGTGTAATGTGGAATGTCTGATTAATTCAGTGTCATTTATGTTCAGAAAAAGAAAGTTAGCTTTATACGAATTGATGGAAGTACAACACCATCATCAAGACAGACATTAGTCACACGGTTCCAGGAGAGAGATGATGTAAAAGTGGCTGTGGTATGACAATTTCAGTCTATACCGTAATTTTTTAATGCCTTGCAATGTAATATTGTTAGCTTTGGTGGCTCAACTCCAAAACTGCATTTATGGGACTATGGAACTATTTCACATATATTTTCAATGACATGTGGAAGTATGACTTGATTTCAAATGTTATAACTTCCTGTATGTCCAGCTTTCTATACGTGCTGCGGGAGTGGGTTTGACATTGACTGCAGCAACCACAGTGATATTTGCAGAGTTGTCATGGACTCCTGGTGAGATTGTTCAGGCAGAAGATCGTGCCCATCGAATTGGGCAGGTAAGCCTTTTTAGCTGATGGAAATGTAAAATGATTAAATCCAAGAGCTTTTGAAGGTTATGCACAGAAAATGGTTTAGTCTAAAAAATTACACATTTTTTACCCAGAGCTTAGCAACTGTGTAAATATCGGTAAAATAGATTTGAGATGAGAGAAAACTCAACATAATGGGTCGCCTTATTGATATGGTTGTTTCTTTCCATTGGTTGTTATTTCAAATACATTATTGGCTTAACTTTGTTTTCATTTGACCCTTAATATTTCCTTTTCATCCTTTTACTCCATTTACTCTTTGATGCATGCCTACTTACAAAATCTCATTGGTAGGACCCTGTTGAACAGTAATTCAAGGGTTCTTAATATTACTGTGATTAGAAATTACATTTTCATATTGATTTTTTAATTAATGCTCCTTTCTGAAACTATCATATAATAAATTCACATTTTAATGGAGATTTGGTAATGATTCTTTGGCTTACCCTCCCATATTTTAGTTGTATGTTACAATATATTGATCATTTTAATATTTAAGAGAAGAGTGAAGAAGATTTCATGGGGACCTATACGTAGGACCCTGATGAACAGTAATTCAAGGGTTCTTAATATTACTGTGATTAGAAATTACATTTTCATATTGATTTTTTAATTAATGCTCCTTTCTGAAACTATTATATAATAAATTCACATTTTAATGGAGATTTGGTGATGATTCTTTGGCTTACCCTCCCATATTTTAGTTGTATGTTACAATATATTGATCATTTTAATATTTAAGAGAAGAGTGAAGAAGATTTCATGGGGACCTGTACCTAGAAATGTCATCAGTGATGGCTATGATAGATTATATGACCAGGTTCCTATTGAACATAAATATAAAATGCACAAGTAAAAGAAAGAGAGAGCATTAATATGAGAAGATTCTGGAATACATCAAAGAGAAGAATCAACTTTGTAATATAAGTAGAATTGGAATGAGGGATTGTCTGTATTTATACAGCATTCTTATAAGTATGACATGAGGATGGGACAGCCCAGTAGTGGCATATATTCAAATAAAATATTACACTACACCTTTTGCAATTAGACCACTTTATACAAATAGGCTCACTAACACATGTAGGCTACATATACAAGGTACAAAATATTATTACAAGACATAATTCAGAGGTGTACCATATGCAAGGGTAACTAAACACAATTCAACAAGAAGATATTTTACATAATGTTATAGGCTGAGGACTGTTGTGCCTTTTGCACACACGGCCCGTTCGGAACGGGGACCCTCTCTTCCCTCTTTGGCTTGTCGGGCACCTTTTTGTTTTGCCCCGTTTTGCGTGCCCAATTTTGTGTCCTTAAAGGTCGGCATGTTCCCCAAAATCATACTTTAAGCTTGACCAAAGTCGCCCCTTTTAAATTGCTAAGTCTCAGGTTAACTCAGGTTTTCCTTGTCAAAATGTCGTTCTGGCGTCTGTGGCAATTTCTGGGTTTCCTATCGAGCTCTGTCATCTCAACGGCCGTGGCGGGACGGCTTCCCGGCCATCGGACTTTGGACCTCCCGCCGCCGACTTCATGTTTTTAAACCCACCAACTGCACCTGGCGCCATGCGAAGGAATTCAATGTTGTATTAATGGCGGTTTTTGCTATAAAAACAAATTTTCCTGCCGTCATTATCAATTGTTCGAGTGATAGAAGAGTTTGGAGAACTTCCGACGTCCAGGTGTTTTCCGCCCAGCATTTTGAGCTTCGTTTTCCATCGTTTTCCGTGCGGCCGATTGTTCGCTCTTCGGGACTTCGAGGTAGGTTTGCCGTCCGCACGCCCTCCCCCTTTGATTTGTGAAATTTCGCATTTTGGTGTATGCAAATTGTAAAATGGGTTTAAAATTAAGTAAATTTGTGCCTTCCGCTCAAAACCCACCTTTTAGAAAATTGAAAATCAATCGCTAACTGGCTAAAAAATCAATCCGGGACTTCATCTCTCTGCGGCCATTCTTCAGAACAGCCGTCGACATCCCCGGGCCCGGCCTTTCCCGCCGCCATCCGCAACTTAAAATTTCAAAATTCTCCACCTCCGACCCCCCTCGGACTCCGACCTTCAGAATTCCCTTCTTGGGATTCCGTTGTGTCGTCGCCGTTTCGACAGCCTCGCCCGAGCGTCTTCCCGACCTCTGGGCCCCAAGCCCTCAAAGTCCGTCTGAGACCTTGACAATCTATCAAAACCTAATAAAATTAGATCTCCGGGATTCTTTCCTCGAGATTTCTTCTTCGGAATTCCGTCGTGACTTAGCCGTTTCGATAGCCTTGCCCCTGTAGCTTTCCGGAACTCAATTCTCGGCTCCTCGAAAGTCTTCCAAATTCCAGGTGGAACCTTTCACCGAAGTTCGCTCTGGACCCCGACCTTCGGAATTCCGTCCTCGAAATTTCGTGTCGCGTTCGCTGTTTCAAATGGCCGTCCTGGGACGTCTTCCCGACTCCCGGACCCCGGTCTGCTCCCCGTCGGAACCAAATTCAAGTAAAATCTCCCGCTCCTTAGCTTCTTCCAAATACCGACCACCGGAATTCCCCTATCGGGATTCCGTTCCACCAACGCCGTTTTAACGGCGAGTCCAGGACAGCTTCCCGACCTCCGGGTTCCTGGTGCTCTGCTCGTCGCCTGGCTCTCCCGAGCCCTCCAACCTCCTCCGGAGACCGCACTCCGGATTTCCTTTTTCGGATTTCTGCTTCCATTTCGCCGTTTCAAACGGCTGACCCGTGACCGCTTCCCGACAACGGCAATCCGAGACCCAGATTCCGGCACCCAGGTTTCCGCCTCCCCTACGTCGTTTCAAACGGCTTTCCTACAGTTAATGCTCGAACTCCCAAATGAAGGATCGCATGACCTCCAAATCCAAAATGGATTTTGACCCACTTTCTAAAATTAGGTTTCCTTCACCTCAACCCTCAAATTCTCGAATCCAACACCGGGAAATGCCTTTGGGAATTCCATTCTCAATTTGCCCTTTCAAACGGCATTCTTCCAAGGGAATTCCGGCCCTAGGAACCCGGTTTCTCTGTATTGCCTTCTAACAATGAATTATCAAGTGTTGAATGCTTATTGAAGGTAAATAATGATTGAAGAGCTAATCTTGGTGTGCAGGGACTTGTTCGGGATCATTTCATCATGTTTATTGTTACTAATTCTCGTCTCTTGTGCAGGATTTATGGAATCCGGTGTAGAAACTTTCAGTGCCTCCAAGGAAAAAGGAAAAGGAATAGCTAGGACACCTCGAGGCAAGGAGGACAGGGACCTGATGAAGTATAAGTTCCAAGGGGTCCCTATACAATCCAGAGTCACCACTCTCTGGAGAGACGTCACAGATACCAACATCGGCCAGGTCGATGTTGATGAATTCATACAAAGGGTCAGGATGAACCCAAAGACAGAGAACGCGAAACTGATAAAGAAGAACGGAATTGCTAAAGCTGCAGGCTTCTTGCCGGCCTTGGTGGCCCCAGAACTAGTAATGGCATGCGTAGAGGCCTACCAGGAAGAGACCCGGACTATAGTAGATCGGGACAGAAATATCCTTGCCGACATGTCTCTATCGGGTATAACAGGGACCTTCCACATTCCTGCCTTTGATAGCATGGAGGTCCCCACCATGGAGGAATGCAAACAAGTCTGGGAACAGGATCCGTTGGGGTGCAAGGTGGTCATCAATCAGTATTGGTTAAAGGATAAGCGGGGCAGCGCTAGTAAGCTTCCTCATGAGTTTTTTCGCAGCGACTTTTTCGAGGATTACCATGACCTCGTAACTTTGTTGAGCCGAGTGATGGGCCTTCCTGGAGTGGCCTTCTTCGAAGAGTGGATGTTCTATTTTGTAGAGGAGATTCTCCACGGCAAGGGGACCGCCTTCTATTGGGGAGAGATGATCAGTGACTGCTTCCACGAGCAGTTTACAACCATGAAGAAGACCTCCAAGTTCTTCATGACCTCCTACTTGGTATATTCCCTCATCGATCGGTGGCATTATCAGGGATTGGCGGTGGTACCCAGTGATCCATCGGGGGTGGAACTCAAACCATACGACAAGTACACTCAATTACAGTTCAGGAATTTCAAGAGGGATTACTGTCGGGTGAACGATGCATTCATCGCTCACATCATTCGGTCTCTTGGGGGTGACTTTCAAAGGAGAGTTTATCATAGCGCCATAGCCCTCCTCAAGCAGTATGCCTTCCTTTACATACAATTCTCGAAGTTCACATACATCCGTGCTGAGGGATTCACAGAGAGACCGAACAAGCTGCCTCGGTACCCCAATGACCGGATCATTTTATTGGAGCTGACCCGGCAGCTACGGCATAATCATAGCATCCTGAGTGATAAGCATTTGGCGGGCCCGTCTTACCCTATGGGGCTCGGCCAAGGAATGTACAAGATTCATACCTCCCAGTGCACGAGGTATTGAAAAAGAGAGTTGGCTGAGTATAACTTCCTTCAATATACAGCTCGACCTCGAATGGACCCGTACAGGCACATCAGGAAGGCACTAGGACGAGGGTATGCCCACCTCCACAGCATCGAAGACTTTTGGGCCAACTGCAAAGATGATCTTGAGGTATGGGTGAGACATTACATGCGCATGACTGCCATCTTTGTGCGAAGGCTCAACCTGTGCCCAGTTCCCGACCAGCTCGAAGAAGATGAAGACACAATGGTCGATCCAGGGTACGATGCCGTCGCCAATTTGTCGCTGCCTGCGATTGACTAGAATGAACCAGAGCTCGACGACCTCACCGTACTCACTAGGCCCGTCGAGATCCGAACGAAAGCATGGGTCGACCAACAGGTGACTCGATTAAAATAACAAGGAGTCGCCATGACATTCAAGGGACTAGGAAACAAACCAAGTGGCTTTGATGGTGGGGTAGTTGTTGCCGTAATTGGGGAAGCATCTAGCACACCACCATCAGCTAAGACCAAGAAGAGAAAGGAGGTCAGTGAGCAACTGCCCAAACCAAAGGTTTATGCCCGCAAGTCTTCTAAGCCGGAGCCCTCCAAGAAGAAAAGAAAAACAATTGGAAGCACGAAGACAACGGTGATGCCCAAGGGTCCGCCCCTTGGGATCGGAAAAGAGGGATCTAGCTCGCTGGGGTCTCCGCCTATTATGATCACCGTTGCCACCCCACTTACTTCAATTCCAACTTTTGCTTCCTCCTCGCCTGCGTGGACATCTTTGTCCACCTTGCTGCCACTCCTCTAGTCTTGCAGGTCATTCCCATGGATTCATCATCTGCCATGACCTCACCCATCTCCTCTTCTTCCATGTCTCCTTCCCTCCCCTCTGCTCCTGTTGCTACGATGCCTGTCTTTGGTCTCCCGGAGTCATTCGTAAAATACATGCAAAATGTACCCGCCAAGCTCTAAGGAATGCTCACTAATCCGGTGGTTCAGGCTACAATAGCCCAGACCATGGCCTCTGCTCCAGTTCCCCTTCCCTTTGCTGAACCACCAAGGATGAAGGCGACGATGCAAATATCAGACGAGCTCGAGCAACAGCAGCTTGAGGCTGCAAAGAGGCCAGAGGACGAGGAATTTGAGTACCACGAACATCCACTGTTCGAGCGCCGGGAAATCAACGAGGTGGTGTATGAGTCCTCCAGTGAGAGCAGCGAAGAGCTGAACACTGAATTTATAAAAGAATCAGACGATCCCGAGCTTAATGCAGAATGGGGAAAGCAACTCAAGGAGATAGAAGATAAGGAAGCCGAAGATGGCTAACAAGAGAAGAAGAGATTGCTGCTCAAGAGACAGAGGGCAGCAAGTCTCCTACTGAGAAGCAAGACCAGACTCTAGAACATGACAAGGAAGCATCCCTCCACGAGGATGAGCAAGGTGAGAACCCCGAAGAGCATGAATACAATCAGAACGAAGAAGAGGGGGATGCTGAGAAAGAAGATCCACCCAAAAAGCAGTTGCATACTGAGTCCCCCATTGGACACGAAACCCTCCGACAAGACTCCGAAGAGGAGAAAGAAGATGCGGGGATTGAAGAGAGGGCTCTTGTCATCAGAACCGCCGAGCTTGAAATAGGGGACAGCGGGAGTCAAAGTAAACCACCTGGGGAGGAGCCCCAAGTGCCCGAATGGCTGCAAAGGCAACTAAACCAGAAGACTCCCACCTTGAAGGATCCCAGGTTAAGGCTAGAAGCCATCAGGGCTAGAGCACGGGTAAGCACCAAGAAGAAGGAGAAGAAACCCAAGGTCAGATCCAAGATAACCATGAATGCTTTAGGATCAAGGGCGGTGCAGATAGCAACACCAATGATTGGAGAACAAGGTATAACTTACAACGTCTCCACCATCAACTTGGGAGTGGCTATGAGGGAACAGAAGGTTGAGCACCTCCAGGAGTCAGTTGCCACAGTGGTGCACCTTATCCAATAGGATAAGGTCTCAAAGGAGGAGCTCAAGGAGCAAGTGGCTGATCTAACAACCTACATTCAACAGTGGTCGTCCCCGGATGAGCAACCTACAATGTCATCTGCCCCGCCTCAACTGCTATCCCAAGAGCAAATTAATAAGTTAGAAAAGAGGAGGAACTTAGACAAGACTACGGAAAACTGGTTCCGACAGGTCTTAGACATGGAAAATGCGAGCATCAATTTGGTTGTCCGGACAGCAAATAAGTTCCTTGAAGTGCAAAGGACCCTTGAGGGTACAAGGTAGATTTGTGAGGAGTTCCCAAAGAAGTATGAGGCAACGTATCCAAAGATCGAGGCCGTACTTGCGTTACCAGATGACCACTGGTTAGTGTCTGGAAGCAAGATTTCAACCACAAAAGGAAAAGGCTTGAGCAGATCATTGAGCGGATAGCGCCAGACATCGAATGGGCTAGGGATTCTCGAGAAGAATGTTCTCGGTACATCAAGTTGATGACGGGGTATGAGCCGCTCGCAGTCGAGATCAATCTGGAAAACATAAGGTCCCACTTCTTCAAAATCATGGAAGATGGGATGTCGGTTGAAGTCACAATGGACTTTATGAGTTTTGCAGCCCGTGCCTTCGCGCAGTGAGAGCTTTTCATGGATAATGCAGCGAAATATGAAGAGGACTGGAAGAAACTTGTCAGCAATTCCCAGGAATGGAGCTATCAAGTGCTGCGATCAGACATTATGGAAATGGATAAGCTCCAGCCGTTGATCCTGAACTTCGTACAGTATGCAGCGCTGAAGAAGCGTGAAGGCAACCCTGTTATCGACGAACAATTCCTCAAAGAATAGCTACAGCAAAGGGCAAATGGCTAAAGGTTGAAATTGCTACAGTGTTGTCACTAGAAGACGAAACAGGGAAAAGGACAAAATAGGTCCTATAAATGTAATATGTTTGGGGGTAGGTGAAACCCTAATGTAAAGTGAATATTGGCCACACAATAGAATCAAATCTTGGCCACTCATTTTGTTTTTTGAAAACTATAAATAGGGCTCTCCTCCTCTCATTTTAAGAGAGTTGAGTTGTTGTAAAGACATGCTGTTGAGAATATAATAGAAAATACAGTCATTTTTTGGTGTATTTGTAGTTTTCTCTACATGTTTCATGATTCCTCTCCCTTTTAATTATAGCTTTGCTTCAAGTTACTTTACTATTTTAGTATCCTTAGATTGACTTTGGTAGAATTAGTATAGTGTCTCTAGTTTTGAAGGTTACTGTTGTGTGTATGCTTTCCCTGTCCATACTTTTGGTCATTTGCTGATGGTATATGACTGTGTAAAGTTAGCCTGGACTTTAATTTCATTGCTACTCATTAAACTTTATCTTTATTCATGTTTCCATGGTGAATGAATGATGAATATCTACAGTCCCTAGAAGATAGCACAGTTTTCATGATATTGTAAGAATTTTGATTAAGTGAAATTTTGTTTAAGGAAACTGTCCACAGCAGAAACCTCCATGATCACTGTTCATCGGTAGTTGCAGGTCCGGGAAACATCTTTCTTCCTCGCCCTTTTTCTTTTTCCCTTTTTTAGAAACAACTTGTGTTAAGGTTCGTTGCATATTGTAAAGCAAAATCCGACAAAACAATGGAGTCCAAGATTGCTGTCTGAACCTGCAGCAAGGTACAATAATTCCAAATCCGCAAAACTCCATTCATTGACCCAATTCTCCTACAACTTTGACCACGTAAGACCGCCTTGTGATTCCAGCAAAATCACACCAAACAACTGATTTATTCCAAGCCTCGTCATGACCTGACACCCGAGAGACCTTGGGATAGTGTTCTATAATTTGATTGTGGAAGATTGTCTTTCAAGAGAGGTAATAGACCTACGTATTACCTGTGTTGTGAAGTGCATAAAAACACCATCAACAAGGACTAAGATGAAACATCTTGTAGATGTACCCCAAATGTCAATTTCCTATTATTTTCAAGAATTCCATTCTCTGCAGCTGTTTGACCTTTAGCCAATGTAAGTATATTCTAGTTTAGCAATGTGTGTTTTACAGTCTTCATTCCATGGTTGAATTTATTGGAATGATTTCTTTTGAAAATAGAAATTGATTAAATCTATTTAAATTTGTGCCACTTTTATAACCCACATGATCCAAGCAGTGTGTGAATCTCATTTATTTTATTTTGCTAGTGCTTGGCATCCATAATCCCATACCAAATTGTTGCAGATTGATGAATACTTGTGGAGCCTTGAGATGTTGTGGTAGGCATCAATTTTGTATCTTATGGTATGGATTGGATATAAACTCTGAGATAAAGCTCAATTTTGCTTTGACAAAAGATTATTATGTGTTGGCATTTCAATTCGCACCTCTAGTATACGGATTAGAAACGGACAGCTATGCACAGATAAACTTCTGTTCAAATTAGGAGGGGAATATCCCTCTTCGTTGATGATGCTTAAAAAAAGTAAACTAAACTATTTACCAATCTTTTTGTTCTCAGCTAAGAGCACAAGGTTATAAAACTCTAGCGTCGTAGCTAAGATTTTCTCTTTTTGAATTTCAACTACGACTAAACCTACTCTAATAACGCTTTTAAGAACTCAAGTAAACTCAGAGCTTGAGAGTTGAAAGTAAACAAGGAATGATTTTGACATAGATACTTAAACAAACTCTCTTCCAACATACACCTGAAGACTCATTTTACTTTTTGACGCAAGCTGAAATAAAAATTATATAAGCATAACACATAAAACTGAAACCTGAGATAGTAGATCAAAACAACAAAGCAAGCATAAGATTTCCTTTCTCAAATTTCAAATAACAAAGATTACACTTTTGGGAAAACAGGATTGTAGCAATAACAGGCTTACAGCTTTGCGATCAAACCATAATAACACTTGACACAGATAACACATGAACTGAACAATATCTTGCAGCAAAAGGCACGCATGCAAGCTTGCTCTTACACTAAGTGAACAGACACTGAATAACAACTTGCAGGCAAAGTAGGCTCAGCAATTTTCTATCACAATAACAATTTTAAAAATAATGAGCAAGGCTGCCCTTATTTCTACACAAGGAGAGGAGTAGGGAACCCTAAAATCCCCTTGCTTTTACAACAAGACTTGCCAACATGCAAGCTTTATTTCTAAAACTAAAACAAGATAACTATCTAACAACTTGCCGAAAGCAAAAAACAGGGAAACTTCCAACTATTACAACTTGATTCTTCCTCTTTCACAAAGAATAGATGAGCATGAGACAAGAATAGCAAGAAAACTTGGAAAAAGCGTTGAGTTAATTGCTGCACCAAAGAGGTGACTCATTCACTGATAATTTGTTTCCTTCTCTCTTGCTTTGGACGCCACCTACAAAAATATGTGAATGATGAATGCAAAGGCCTTCTTAAATAGGTTTTGAGGATAAAACTCTTTTATTCTCCAACTTTAAGTCTTTGAAGCCAATCTTGAGCAGGTTCGTTGAATGTGGATGCTGCTTCGAATGTTGAAGGATGAAATTAAAAAATTCCTCCTAAGGCATGGATTCTTGGGCGCCTCTCTTGGCAAACTTAGCCATTTTCTTGAAATTTTCAACTTTTTGCTTGATTTTGACCTTAGTTTGATCCTCAATTATGGGCGCTCGATAAATTCTGTGGACTGGCTGATGATCTCGTTGCAAAGCCTGATTGAATCTGGAAAGATTGTCTTGCAAACTGCAACCTCGGACTGAATCTGGGGCCTCAAAATCTTGGGCGCCTATGATTACCATTTTTTTGACATTCTTCAATTTGTTAATGATTTTTGATCTTCTGATGAATTCTCAATTCCGGGTGCTTGACATGCCCAATGAACTGACAGCTGGATTCGTTGGATAGCTCAGAGAATTCTGAGGAAGATCTTATGGAGGTGACTTTCCATGAAAACTTCATCTAATGGGTTGAATCCTTGGGCGCCCATCCTTGCCAGAAATGGATTTTTTTTCAATGATTTCCACTTTTCTTCTTCGTTTTCTCTGCCCGTTTGATCAGCAATATCTGATGGCTGGAAAATCTTTTGAGTTCACCATTGATTTCATTGGAGAGCTTGTTGGAATCTGAAAGAATGTTATGAAGACTACAAACCCTAATTTTAACTTGCAGGCTCTCAAATCCTTGGGCGCCCCTGGCTAGTTGGGGCGCCCATCCTCTCCAGACTTAGTCATTTTTTGGATGTTTTTCAACCTTCAAATTTGTCCATTTTTGTTCATGACCTCATGATCTGTTCTTCATTCAATCTGAATTTGCCGACAATCGGCGAATTTGATTATTTGGCAAAGATATCCACTGGAAAGCTCGTAGAATTTTGATGAAGCTGATGATTTTTGCAAACCCTAGCAGTTGGATTAGGTCCTCCAAAACCCTAGGCACCCCTAGCTACCTAGGGCGCCCAAAGTTCCCAGACTTAGAATATTTTTATGTTTTCAATGATTTGCATTCTTGCCCTTTGATGAAACTTCTCTATTTGATTTGAGATTTCGGCTAACTAGTTGATCCGATGAACTTGTTGATATATTCACTACGAAGTTGAAAGAATTTTGAGCAACATTGCTTGGGAGCACAAACCCTAATTTTGACTTTTGAGGCTCTAAAAAGATGGGTACCCCTAGCTAGCAGGGGGCCTTTACTCTCCAGTGCTAGAATTTATTTTGCATTTTTCAACTTTCTCCTCTCTTCATGCTTGGTGAATCCTATGAACTTCTCGTGTTGGAGATTGAAAAATACTCTAAGGCATAAGAAACTAGGCCCCTTGACTAGACAAGGGCGCCTAGCTTCTCTAGAGTTAGACAAAATTTCACCATTTTCAAGATTCTCCAGCTTCCCTCCTTCATTCTTTGTTTCACGAACATCTTTCGCCGTTTCTTGATCTTTGCAGTGCTTGAGGCCTTGAATCTGACACCTAGCAGTTGAGCATTCTTCATTAATGACCTTGGAGCTCCTATTTTAGCTTCTGAAAAAGCATAATAGACACATTAAAGAAATACTGATCTTTTGACGATTCTAACTGGACTAGCCTGATGAGGAAGTATTTTAAGCCGATCAAAACCAGTTTGAACCCTTGGAGTCAGACATTCTATTTTTAGAAAATTTTGCCAGTATCCATTTGAGAAGAAACCCAAAAAAAGTCTATTTTTAGAAACTTTCTATTTTTGAAAAATTCCCAAAATTTAAGGCTGAAAAACCGAGATTTGCGTTTTGTAGAAAGCTTCGCTCTAACCAGACCCAAATCCTTAGATTTTGAAAATTTTGAGTTTTTGACCTTTTTGACAATTTTTGACAAGACTTCTACCATTTCTTCAAAATGCCTTAATGTAGCAAAAATTTATTTGGGGTACACCATTACGTAAAAGTAGAAGAGCATTACAAAAACTCTCAATTGTGAAAATTAAAAAGTGGTAAGAGTAGATATGTGTAAAACACTGAAGAGATACAAAGGTTGAGGCACCAAGTAATTGTAGTTGGAAGAAAAAGATCTTTATACCTTCCACAATGATAAAAACAGTGCCCCTTGTTGCATTATTCACTAGGAGATCTTGTTGGATCCGACCTTGCATACCAGTTATTTGTTGTGAAGAGGGTGATGGAGCATAGTTGAGCCAGTGAACTCCGGAACACAAAGTAAACCCACAACATTTCCTACAAAGAAAGCCATAATTTTCCACATGTTTCATCGGATGGCCTTAGCCAACTGAAAACATTGGGATTTCGTGGTTAGGAGTTCCTTGAGCATTAGAGCTTGATTTCTGAGATCAATGAAAATATGGTTCAAAAAAATCTAGAAATTAATTTGTTGGATGAACCAGTCTTGAAGCAAAAGGTGATTTGGATAAAGAGATGTTGATTCTTGTATCCTAATCTCCATGGTAGCTAAGAGCCCTCAAAGGGAGTCAGTAATATTGGAAAAGAAACGTGGAAGGAAAATTCTTTGTTTCTAGATGGTTGTGTATTTGCTATAGAAGAAGGCGCTAGGGTTAGAGGTTGATGGTAATGGTGATTAGCAATTGGATCACTCACCTCAATGCTCACTAATGGGATTATTTAGCTGACATCATTTGCAAAAATATCTTGTGGTGTTAAAGCATGCAAAAGGAGGGTATTGGCCTATGTTTGAGGGGGGAAATGAGACATGAGTTTTACATATCCCATTAAATAAAAGAACGACACATGTAACATGTGGGAAAGATAGAGATTGAATGCTTTCTAATATAAGATACTATGAAGGATGATTTGGGTGAACTTTTGCCTACAAAATTTGAAAGATAGAATATGGGATAGACAAGTTTTGTTTATGTGAACCAACCGAGTTTGTAATGATTCACTTCCCATTGGAGAGTGGTTGCTAAGTTGGATTTCATTTCCAATAAGGCTATGTTACCGGGTTCGGCCCTTGGGGGCCCGGGTTCGGTCCAGGTTCGGTTCGAAGTAATTCGCCCAAGGTCCGGAAAAATCACTGTGGGTTCATTCTGGGTTCGGCACCCGGACTGTGGGTCCGGCCAAGGTTCGAATTTTTCGAACCCGGGTAGAATTTCGTGCCCAGGTGGACTTCAAAGCGCGAATTTGCATTTTTTTTAATAATTTTTTAAGTCTTTGTTGACTTTTAAATACTTTTTTATTCTTTCCAACCCTAATATGTGCCTCGAAAACATGAAATAGGTAAAGTGATAGTCATTTACCAATTTGTGAATGAAAAAAAAGGATTTTTTGCCTCCATTGCTGAACTTTCTCTTTTGCTTGCACAAGCTTGAATAGACTTGAAGGTTGATTGTAGATTGTTCGAAGTTGGTTGTTGTGCTATTCCTAAGCACTTGCAAGTGCCTATTCGTTGCCAAGAAGATCATTGAGCAAGATTTCTTCAAAAGAGGTAGGTTTTTTGAAGTTTTTTGATTATTTTTTTTACATTTTTTTTAAACAAATGGACTTCAACTCTTTTGTTTTGTTTTACTTTTCATTCCTCTAAATGTCTATAACACATGTTCAATTTTTTCATTTTTTGAAATTAATTAAGTCTGTTAGTTTCAAATTCAATCAATCAATACCAAAATTTCAATATGTTGTGCCTTAGGTATTCCATATTACAATGGCAACCGGTACCTCCTCAGGCTCAAGCCAATCTCGTTTCAAAACAAACCCAAACTCTCCCCTTTGGAAATATGTAGAAATGGTTCAACAACTTCCAGGTGGTGGAGGATATGTTTGGATTTGTAGTCATTGCCATGTTCAGTATTCGAGCTCATACAGTCGAGTGAAAGGGCACTTGTGTGGGATGCCTGAAATAGGCATAAAAAATTGTCCAGCTGAAAATGAGAAAGGCATTCCAGATCATATAGTGTTGAAATATATTGCTGAGCAAGAAAAGGCAGACCAAAGAGCAGCCAGTGGTAAAACAAGCCATCCTTTGAAGAAAGGATCTCGTTTCATGAAACCCCCTACACCACCTTCTTATTTTCCACCTACAGGAAGCCATCCATTTATGGACATCCCTCAAGAGCAAACCACGCCCTCTTCAAAAAAAAGATCTAAGGGACCGTTGGAAGCTTCATTTCAGAATGAGGCAAGAGAGATTGCTGATCAAGACATAGCAAGATGTGTCTATGCCAATGGATTGGCATTCAATGTTGTTCGTTCACCATATTGGCAAAAAATGGTGAAATCTATTAATGAGGCTCCAAAGGGGTATAAGGGCCCAGGTTTTGAGAAGGTTCATTGCAACTTATTGGAGAAAGAGGTGAAACATGTAGCAGACTCTTTGAAGCCCATAAGGGATTCGTGGATCGAAATAGGGGTGACCATCGTTTCTGATGGATGGAAAGATGCAAAAAATCGCCCATTGATCAATGTTATTGTTGTGTCCCCTAAAGGGGCAATGTTTTTGAGAGCAGTGGATTGTGAAGGACAGGTGAAGGATGGTCCATTTATTGCTAACATCATTTGCCAAGCTATTGAAGAAGTGGGCCATAAAAATGTTGTGCAAGTTGTAACTGATAATGCCAAAAATTGTAGGGCTGCTGGGTTATTGGTTGAGGAGAAGTATCCACACATTTTTTGGACACCTTGTGCTGTCCACTCCCTTAATCTAATGCTACAAAAAATTGGATCCAAAATTGAATGGATCAAACAGGTGTATGCTGAGGGCGAAGACATTCAAATGTTTGTCACCAACCACCATATGACACAAGGAATATTTAGACAATTCTCGAAATTGGAGTTGTTGAAGGTAAGTTAATTCTCAATATTTTTTTAATTTTTTAATTTTTTGTTAATTTTAAATTTTGATTTTGTAAATTTAAATTATATTTTAGTTTTAATTTTGATTTTCAAACAGGTTGCCGAGACTCGTTTTGCCTCCAACACAATTGTGTTGAGACGACTTATAAAGGTTTGTGAGGCACTCTCTGCAATGGTAATCAGCCCTAATTGGGCCATATGGAAGCAATCTACCAGTGAAAGGGCAAATAGGATCAAGCAAAGGATCCTAGATGATAGTTGGTGGGACCTTGTTGAGTATCTCGTCAGTTTCACTGAGCCCATATTGAGCATGATCCGTTACACTGACATGGATAGACCTTGTTTGGGTGAAGTATATGATGGTATCGACTCAATGATTGAGAAGATGAAAATCATCATCAATGCAAAAGAGGAAGATCCCGAAGAAAAGTTCTTCAAAGAGCTACAAGAAATCATTGTTGATAGATGGAACAAAATGACCACTCCGTTGCATCTTCTTGCTTTTGCATTGAGTCCCAAATATTATAGTCCAGAGATACTTTCTGCTTCAGCAAGAGTTGCTCCATATAGGGATGTTGAAGTGGGTCAAGGGTACAAGGCAGCAATTCGTAGACTCTTCACTGATCGTGACCAACGTGATCGAGTGAGGGCCGAGTTCATGGCTTTTGCATGCTCTGGTAGTGTTGATCATAATCTTGATGTTGTTCGAGACAAGGCTAGGGTGGATGCTCATAGTTGGTGGTACTTCCATGGGCAAGAATACAGGCACCTCCAACCTATTGCAATAAAATTTTATCCCAAGTAAGTTTTATATTTTGTAATTTTAATTTTAATTTTAAATTTATATTTATATTAAATTATTAATTAATATTTTTGTTTAGTTAAATCAACTTAAATTTTGTAACTCCTAACTATTTAATTTGGTCTTAATAATAATAGGTTGCTAGTTCATCTTCTTCTGAGAGGAATTGGAGCACATACTCCTTCATCCACTCAATAAAACGCAATAGGCTACATTTGAAAAAGGCAGAGGACTTGGTGTATGTGCATTCAAACTTGCGCCTCCTTACACACAAGCAAGTTTCCTACAAAGAAGGAGACACAAGGAGGTGGGATATTGAGCCAGAGCAGCTTGACTTGGATGCTTCCACAAGTCACTTAGCTGCACTTGATATTGATGATGACTATGAGCCTGAAGCAACCGCTGAGCATGAGAGTGGTAGTGTTAGTGCTAGTGGCAGTGCTTGTGCGAGTGCAACTAATGCTATTTGTGGTTCTACACATAATGTAGCATCTAATGATGATGATGATGCTGCTTTTTTTGATGACCCATATGACTCAGATTGATCAATGATCAATAATTATTAATTATTAATGGCTGATTGTAAACACTTTACATTTTTATGTTTGAACTTTGATGATTTGAGTATAAAATGGTGGTGTGTTTTTCATTTTTGCTATGTTATTTAACTATTAATATGGTGGTGTATTCTGAACTTAATTACTGCTGCAAATCTGTATATATTTCTGATTTTTATATGTTTTTGTATTACCGAACCCAAAACGAACCCAAATCGAACCCAAATCAAAAAAAAAAAAATCCCGAACCGGCGAACCGGGTTCTCGAACCCGAACCCGAACCCAAAACCGAACCGGTAACTTAGGAATAAGGCAATAACAATTTGTTGAGATAGAGAAGGAGAATCAAAATTAGCAATAGTTGGATGTGAGAATCCTTTAACATGCTTCTCTTATGAGTTTTAAGATGAAGTCTAGTAATGTCGAGGCACTTACATTTACTGCAGTTGTCATGACCCGCAAATTATCTTGACCAACCAGCATAAGGAGATTAAATAAATTAATAAAAGAAGAATATATTTAATCCTATAAATATGGGCCGACCATATTTGAAATACAAATTAATATTGGCCGACCATGCTTTAATGAATAAGCATATATAAGTTTTTTTAGTCGGCCAAGTTAAAGGGATATGGGAGGAATTGTTAGCGATCAAAAGGACAGTAGTTAGCAGACACAATAAAGTGCAGAGATCAAGACAGGCAGCGATCTAGATTTAATCGCCTAGGAAAAAAATCCATATAGTAAATGCAGTGATGATGTTTCAATATTGCATTAGGATTAATAACAAAGCAGTGATTTTATTAAGGGGAGGACGACTAAGCATAATTAAGGGCAGTCGGTTAATAAATAGAAAGGTCGACCTACAAGTAATAGGGCGCCTCACAATGAAACGTTAAAAATGTATATGCTGGCCGACTATAATTGGCTATGGGCAGCGATTGAAAATTAAATAAAGAAGCAACAAGCAACAATCAAGACAGAACATATAATTAATGAGTGCAGCGATCAAGGTAAAAAGGGTCATGCCTTTCCAAGGAGTTATCTCCTTTCTAAGAGGTGCATCATGTCACTTAGACAGAGTGATATATAAGGAAAATGAAATCATTTGCAAAGGACATCAATTGAAGGGGAGAAAAGCGATTGGAGAGGGAGAATTCAGTCTGAAAGTAATAAGCATCCCAAGCAGCCAGATATAAGGAAATTGGGGTCTGCATTTCCTAAGTTAGGAGTTATTATTAATTATTATTTGGCAGCAGTCCGATTATCTGAATTGGTGGTATGAAATATAATTTACAGTCATATGTTGCAATAAATTTAATGTGAATGGCTATGATTAATTAATTAGACATTTCAATTACTAATGATCTATATTGCTGCTATTGCCATATTAGTAAAGACAATTAATCTTTGTTTATCATATGCCTTGAAAGCTCAACCATGATGGAAAGAATTGAGACTGCAAAGTGGAAATGGTGATGGGGCACTCTCCTAGGTATGCCCCCTCTGTTGGGGACCTGATGAGCCCCAGGAGGCCAAGGAGTTACAGAGGGTACTGCCTTTGGGCTTAGGAGAGATAGCATATTTAGAGCACCCTTTGGAACCTCACTCCTTCATCATGGATAACTAGCACAAGAGGTCAAATCATAGGGAGAAGGGAATGATTGGTAAAATGAGGGGATAACGGAAAGGACACCTCCTAGATAGATCACCTCATATAAATGGCATGCACCACATGAGGCCAAGGGAGAGGGTATATCCCCTTGGGTCTAGGGAAAAGGGTCCAAGGCACCCCATCAAGCTGCATTCTCCCACTCTCTCCTATGATTGAACCATCCAAGGATGTTAGAGTACCTTGTGATTGAATTAATGTTTGGCCCTGAGTTTATTAATATCTAATTATGGAAATCTGCTAATTATTATTAGTGTGGTAAATGATTCTAATCTGCTAATCAGTTTGATTATGGTAAAGGGTTCTAATTTGTGTGCAGGGCTTCAATCAAAGGAAAGTTATTATCTAACCCTGTTATTTAAATTGAGGAAAATTAGGGCAAATTTAGGGCACTCCCAATTAGGGGACATTGCAGCAATGCAGGTTTGATTTTAGAGACTTTTCTAGGAGCCTATTAGTTCTCTTCATCAAGCGTCTTGACAATTTGGGTAGCTAGAGCAAGATAATTGATTTGAAATGACATTTAAACTTCTACAATATAGGCATTTATATTTCTTTAACGTTTAACCCAAGAGATTTGTCAAATAAAACAAAAGTCAAAATGAATTATTTTGAGCTGATATTAAGTGTAGTTGGAGATAGATGCTTGGCTGAAATATTTATAGGATAATTCCCAATTACTGTAGGTGTGGAGGCCTTATTGATGTGAGTAGCTGCTATGTTATTAGATATTATATAATGTTGGTCTAGATTGTACAATGGCAATTATTGTTTATGATAATGATGTAATAACACCACATTAGTAATGTCTAAAAAGGTTACGTACTCTTAAGTTATAACCAACAATGTAACTTGTAAATTAATAATTATGAAATACATATGTTATAGTGTTTGCCACACAATTCAATCAAACTTTGTCCATTCATTCTTCTAATATTTGGTATTAGAGGTTGGAAAGCCTAGACTAGGGTACACCAATCAAATTAATTTGGAAGGAGAAGAATTTGAAGAATGCAAAAATTGCATTGTTGTGAAAGGGCCAAGTGATGTGAGAACAGTAGTACAATAATTATAAACCATGTTTAATGGAAGGGACTATCAAGTAATTATTGTGCAAAAATCCAAGTGCAATGTGTTGAATTTCTTATTGAAGCTAATTGAAGTGTTGTGTTGTACCCAAACCAAATTGTTTGCTTCATTAAGGCATTTTGCTTAAAATGGTCTAAACCTTGTAAAAATGATGTCAAAACACAGTTTTTGGGCAATTCAAGTATGGGCTTTGAGTCAGTGTGATGCCATGGAGATACTGGCAAAATTTGAAAAAATTGAAAATTAGGGTTTTTGGACCCCTATTTTTAGGTCAAAACCCTAAAAATTGAAACTTGTTAGAATTGGCTGAAATTTGTTTTGATTGGCTTATTTTGCTTCATGATCACAAAGGAAGTCGGATTCAGTTAAAACTCAGTTTAAGCTTGGTGGGTAGTTTTCGTTTTTTTCAAGTGAGAAGTTAGGTTTTCTGAACTCATCAATGGCAGATGGCCAGGTGCCCGGTGTCGAAAGCTAAACTCAAAACGCTTCGGTGATGTTTCTATGGCAAGTTTCATCCAAAAAGTTACTTCGTCTCAGAGGGGTTTTTCGACGAGGTGAAGATGTGAAAATGGCTAACTCTGGAGTGAAAAAGCAAAACTTTGAGCTAGGGGCGCTCGTCATTCTAGAGGCCTGAATCAACTTTTTGTGATTTGTCTCTTCCAAGATGTCTTCTCTGGATTCCTGATAGCTTCGCGATGAGCCAGCCAGCCAGTCCAACGGATCAGTATATCACCTGAAATTGAAGATTGAACACAAAACGAGGGAAATTGAAAATTGACTAAGTCTGGAGTGAAAAAGCGCCCCTGGAGGCCAGAGGCGCCCATCTTTTTGAGGCTCCAGATGAAGTTTTCTGATCAAGTGACAACTAGGAGGTTTGTTTCCATCTTGATCCAACTTCGCAACGCATCTATTAGCAGGTGAATCAGAGCTGTCGTGGTCAATGGTCAAACTTGAGGTTCCAAACATGATCAGAATTGTCCAAAAATGTCAAAAGTGCCCTCCCAAGGTTTTGGAAATGTGGATTCAGTCTGTTTGTTGATTTCAGATGCTTGTCTTGTTCGTGTCAGCTCTAGCTTTACATTGCCTATCTCAGCCGGGTCAAAGGATGTCTCAGCAGCCTGCAGCCGGAAGATTAGTGGTTTTTAGCCAGTTCTAAAAATGGCTAACATTGGTTGGGAAAAGCACCCCTAGAGGCTAGGGGCACCCATGTTTTAGGAAGGTCAAATGATGTTTTTATGAGAAGTCTCTTCCAGAAGCTCTTGCTCAGAATTCAATCTACTCCGTAGTGAGCCAGTCAGCACGTTCTGAAGTTTTGCCGGACATTGAGAAACGTTAAGTGAAATGAGGTCAAATTTACAATGAAAATAATGGAAAATGCCTGAAAATATTCTAACTTTGAGGTCAAAAAGCGCCCCTCGAGGCCAGGGGCGCCCATCTTTTTGAGGCCTCAGATTGATGAATTTTGGATTGTCGCCTCAGAGACTCTTTTTGTCAATTTTGGTCCTGCTCTTTAACGAAACTGTCAACCAGTTGATCCAACGTGGCAGTCAATTAGAATCAGTGGTCAAACGTGAGCTCCATTTGAGGTTTTAGATTCAAATTTTCAGAAAAATGTCGAAGTATGGAAGGACGCCTAAAGTCAAAGGTTGACTTTTAGATTCAAAAATAGAAGTGCGTATGAGGAGAGTTTGTAATTAACTAAATTTAGATCTTCAGTTAAGCTCTTTTCAAGTCAACTTCTTTTGGAACCTATTTTAGTCTGTAACTGGCTAAAATTAGTTTGCATGCATCAATTAACTGAACTTTTCAAGGTGGCGCCCTAATTAGGGTTTATTCTACATTCAATTAACTGAGTTTGAAGCCTATTATAGGCCATGCATGAGTTTTGAAGGTCTAGTTGCACTTCAAGCGCCATTTCCAAGACTTAGCATGCACTTCACACGCCTCAGAAGATATTTTCTTATATATTTTGCTTATGGCATCCATTATTCTTCATCAAAGTTGACAAGAAACGTCTTTTCTTGAGCATAAAAGTGATTTGAAGGTGCTACAGGTGTCAGATTTCAGTGTTCTTTGTAGCTACAGATTCAGAGTGTTCGGGAGAAGAATATTTCAGACTTCGTTTTCCATTTGCATGCAGGTTTCATCATATCTACTTCAAGCATAGGTGAATTTCTACAGAAGAAGAGAGAAAACAAACAAATAAAAACTTCTATTCTTCTATCTTATTTTCCTCTATTCTCGTCTTAGGTATTCTTCGCATGTCAAAGAAAACGGCAAATTTTTCAAAAAAGCATCATCTAGGTTCGAGTATTTCAGCATCAACGACAATACCCATGTCTTAGATTATTTTGTGAAAATTGCCCCACTACCTCTTTTCTAGAGCACTGTGCTTTTCTCTAGAATTTTCTTTGCATGTGGGCCTATACCACGTTTTTTTCGCAAATCTATCGATTTGGGTTGTCTTAGGATTCGATTCTACACAAAACCCATGTTCCAGATTTTCGCAGGAAAAATTGCCCCCAGTGCCCCTAATTGCCAATTCAAATCTCAATCGAAAACCTTTTGCATGCAAGCCTAAATCACATTTTTTCGCATTTCTGACAATCTAGATTGTATTAGAATTTGATTCTGCACAAAACCCATATCTCAGAATTTTCCCGGAAAAATTCACTTCCATTTGCTATTTTTAGCCTATCCCCGAGCTTTTTCAGCCTTTTTTAAAGTTGTTTGAACATACCCGACTTTATTGTTACACCCCGATTGTATAGCTACTATTGCATAGGGCAAATGAGTGTATTGTGTGAATCTTTGATATGAATAAAACGTGTTTTGTTATCAAAATGAATGTTCTCTATTTAAATGACTGTCTCATTTGGTTGGTACTTCTATTGATGTTATGTTGCATGCAAAGTATTGAATTGAGAATATTCTAACTTAGACGTTTTGTATACTGTTGATGTTATGAACAAGTAACTGCTAAGATTGTATGTCTGTGGATGTAGGAACAGGAACTATTCCTCCAGGCAGAGAGGAGACATCACTCGGGAGAGGGGCTTGGTCGAGTAACCGGTAAAGTTGATCAAGCTGAGCATACGCACACTTCATTGAGAGTTTTGGGAACTGAGTCAGATTAAGTTGTCATGATAAGTCATCCTTAGGCTTAGGAGTTTTTGATTACTTCTTTATGCTTTATGAGTTGTGCTCCTTGATTGACTGACTTATTGTTCTGTGAACCTTGAATGTGAACTGATAAGTTACTGATGCCTGGAATTTACAGTTAAATGTATATATACGTGTTTGTGCAATTGCGTCTATTAAAGGTGCTCTGACTGGCCTATAATACACGTAATTGGAGATTTGAAAATAAACATGTATAGATATATTTAAGTGTAAACTGGGTAAGTTTATTAATATATTTAATATCGATATTATTATAGTCTTACCGATAATATAATATATTAATACATCTAATGTAATATTCAAATATTATATAGATATATTTATATATTTAAATAAAGGTAAATTAAAAACTATAATAATGTTATATTGAATATAATACAAAATGTATTAATAACATTTTAATGAGAATATTAAAATGACTAAACCCTTGGAAAGATTTGAAATAGACTTTTAATCTTTGGTAATTATTTGGCATTACCATATAAAGGAATTTCGAAATATTCAAACTTTAGAAAGTATTAAATAAAGGAAAGGAATTTCGAATTTACTAGACCATTGAAAATGCATGAAAAATTAATGAAGGAAGTGTAATGTTTTGACTATAGACTTTTGAAAGACTCAAAACAAATATTTGAAAATCGCGGATTTCTTCCCGTGAAGAAATCGCACGACTGTATGAGCTGTGAATAGTGGAAAATGGCAACATTTGAAGCCCGCGCCCAGTTCGCACAATGTGGACTTGGTCGCAGCTGTATGAAACGCCACCATTGTGGACGCGTGGGTGAAAGGAAGATAAAAATGACTGTGGGAAACCCTTGACATTTTCAAACAGTAACTAAAAACGCCATTTGTTCTTCAGTCCGCCATTTTTGAGGGCATGAGTAATGTTTAAACCTGTACGTGGTTGCTTCACGAGATTCACAAGTGATATGTTGAAACATTCTTGGAAAATATGTTGAATCATCACTCCTTTTTGCTGTGTGTTTGGTTATTCGGTTGCCACTGCACATTTTGACATTATCAAAGGAAGAGGTGTCAAATTCTCATGCCTACAAAGTAGTAAACATGAGAATTCGAAACCTATAAATAGGTTCACTCTCATTGTTGAAAAGCACTCATTCTCTCACTCTCCTGTGCATTGGAATCACGAATTTCAATGTTGTGGTATTTCTGTGTGTTAAAATTCCCTCTTGTTGAGAGCTTTATTCACCTACACTGCTGTTGCATTTACAGTAAGTTGCAAACCATCATTGCAATTAGATTGTGAGATAGATTGAAAGCCATTACCATTTTGTGAAAGCCATTTGCAATTTGAGACTGTATTGCTGAGAGCAACTTTTCCTCATACCAAATTGCATTTACCTGAAAGTAGTATTTGTTCAAGCTGAGAGAAGGCTGCGAAGGATGGTGGAGCAAGAACTGAAGCTACCGATCGAGCTCATACGCAAAAGGAAATCAGGCATGAGGAATATCTTTGTAGAAATTCTGTCATTGACTTTTAAAATGAGTTATTAGTTTGCTTGATTATGCCTTGCATTATGCTGTAGTATGAAAGGAATATCGTTAGGAAGCCTCTATGTTTCTAAGAGCTTGTTGAATTGGGAATAGTTTAAATTTCATTAGAAAAGGCTTGTGGAATTGGAAATAGCTTAAGAGCTTGTTGAATTGGGAATAGCTTAAATTTCATTAGAAAAGGCTTATTGAATTAAGAAATAGCTTAAGAGCTTGATGAATTGGAAATAGCTTAAAAGCTTGTTGAAATGAATTAGTTCGAATTCATAGGAGAATTTGAAAAGGAATAACATAAAAAGGGAAATGTTTGATTACTTCTTAGCAAAAGTACCTTATGTTTTGTATTGCTTGAATACTGTTTGAACTCCTTAAATAAAGGAAAGGGACTAGTTATTTAATACTAGGACGGGGTGGATTCAGTACCAAGGTAGTCTAAAGCTTTAGAGTTAAATAGGTTAACCAGAGAAAGCTATGTACTCCATGGATAAAGATTTCCATGTTAGGAAGTACCAGAGGGACCCCTTGTTGACTGTACTCCATTCCTTGTTTAAGTAATTGAGGTAGGATAGTCTGGGATGATTGACTATCCAGTGAAGGACTAAAACCTACGCGTAGTGTAAGATAGCCTTAAGTCAAATCGGCCCTGAGTAGTGTATATGATAGATGACCTTCATTCGAAGTACTGAATGAGAATACTTTGGCCAAAGTAGTGGAAGGTACGACATCCACTTAGATGTGAGATAGTTGAGACTACACTGTCAGTTCATTGTGATCCATCATGCTAGTTCGGGATTGTGAAATAGCAAGTTCTAGATGTATAGGACACAACACTATGCTCAGTTGGGTTGTCGCAGCCGGTTACTTTACCAATCTCTTCGTTCGAAGGGAGGGCCATTTATCGAATGATAGATGTGCGGGGGACCGCATTAACAGTCCGTGGTTGGCGGAAAAGCGCCTGAGTGATGTTTCTCCTCCACCGCAGGCGACGGATACACCAAGATTTGAAAGGAAGGGAACCTGGACCATCTTACTACTATTTGTGCAAAAGCTTACAAGCTATGTATGTAATTTATTTTACTTTGTACTCTGATTTATATTTACAATGAAAATGGAATTCATGTGGAAATATATATTGTAACTTGCATGTATTTATCAATAAGGAAAGGAAGAATTTTATTGCAATGTCTTTGTTACTTGTTACTTTTATATGTTTGGAAAGAAATGTTAGAAAAATTTTGTTTACCCGGTTTTGGGGTCGTTACATTTATAGTCAAAAATCTAGTTTTTCAGAATGCAGTATAATCTCATAGATTACAAGGCCAAATAGGTCTTTCTTCATAATTTTCTGAAAACTACTGATACAGACTTAAGTCATGTTTATGCCGTCATCAATCTAAATAAATACATTGGAGGGTACCGGCAGTACTACAATCAGGAACCTTGAGCGTTCAGGGATACTTGCAGTGGCATCCATTCCCATCTCAGTCTTTGACCTTGAGTTCGTACTTGCTTGTGTTAAGCATTATGACTCTTCTACCAGACAAATCAGGTCGACAGATGGAAGGGTCATTTGTAGCCTTAAACCGAGAGATGTAGAAAAATGCTTTTCTATTCCTTCACGTTCAGATCATTTTGTAGTATACATTCCAGATTGTGATAGAATATGGGAGGAGGACAAGGATAGATCGCAAAAGAAAGTAGCTCAGCGATGGTTAAAAGCTCAAAAAACCAACATGCCAAAGAAAATTGGGCGTGGTGAGTTCAAGGATGAGATTGCCATTTTGATAACTTTACTCAACCGGTTAGCAGGTTCAGAAGACACAAGCGTTTTCAGACCATGGATGTTCTACCTCATCTCTCGAGTTGTTGATAAGAAAGAAACCTTTGACTGGGCCATGTTTATCAGTGAGTGTCTTCACCAGCAGATTACAAAGTTCCTTAAAATACACGAACTCCACATGGTGACCTTTCTAGTTTACTTGGTTGCATTTCAAGGCATCTTTAAACTATTAAAGACCAATGGAGTTTTGGGCGTTTTGCGAGTGCACGAATACTACTCTCAATTGGAGTTTTCGAAAGCTGAACAGGACTTTAGAGCAATGAATGATCACTTTCTTATGAGGACAGTCAGAGATTTAGACAACGAGATGCATGTTAGAATTTCCACAAAGGCACAATCAGCAATGGAGAGTTGGGCGGATTGGTTAATCCAATTCCCTACTTTCACATATATCCGGGTGGATGGATATCTAGGAGAGCCTCTAATGCTACCGAGGTACCCGTCGGACAAGGTTCTTTTCATGGAGTTCATGAGACAAGCTCACAAGGTTCACACTTTCCTTTGCAATCGACATAAGCCAGCTTTCACCTTTCCTTTTGAGTTGGGTATTTACAAGTGCAAAACAGTTGCCGATTGCAAGCTAATGGCGAACGAGTTAGAGAAACTTCGGCTTGAGTGTTTTCCTCAGAGGCGTACCTATGATCCATTGGGTCATTATTCAGCAAGGTTGGAGCGAAACATTTCACATTCAGCAGCGCTTGAGGACTTCTGGGTCAATTGTGAGGATGACTTTGAGGTGCGTCGGCGTCATTATTGTAGGCTTACTCTCCCACAGATTGCTGATTTCTTGTCAGAGGATGTGGAGGGTTTGTCTCATGATGATGGCGAGATACTTCTCAATTCATTCATTAAAGACCAAGTCGCTCGCCAGCCACTTAGCCAACCTGATTGGTATGTCCCAGTGAATACTTCAGTAAAAGACTTGTCCAGGTCAGTTATCAAAACGAGCATGTACTTCCTTGAGAGAAAGCGGAAGCGAAGGGTGATTCCAATTGCAGAGCCGCCAGCAGTGGTGATTTCTTCTTTACCTTCTACTTCTAGGGCGAAGCCTCGAGTTAAGGTTATCTTGAAGCCGCTTGAAGGGGTTAAGATTGGGTTGAATTTGAAAGGGAAGAGCATCACCAAGAGGAAACAGGTTGAGAGAGAGCTAGTACTACCAATCATGGAGTCGGTGATTCCAGTTCCAGTAGAGACAGTAGTTCCGTCAGAGCCAGCAGTTCCAGCAAAACCGGTAAATCAGGTTGAGGCTGGTTCGTCGTCTCCAAGTCCACCTTTCTCACCACAGTCGTCTCCTATAGATATTGATTTGGAGCTTGAGTCTCCAGTACACGAGACCTTTGTACCAGTGGGTTCGCCAGTGGTTGACACAGTAGAAGCAGCTCCACCTCGAGAGAATAACATTGCTTATTCATCTTGGCTCGAGAGGTCATTGGGAAGAGAGAGGTGTATGCCTTCATATGAGCTTGACTTATCTAAGTTCAGTGAACCTTATCAAAACAGATTGAATAAGAGAGCCAGAAAGCAGGTCAACATTGAGAGGAATCCTAAAGCTGAGATCACCATAGAGGTTGCTACACCTCCAGAAGGCAAGAACCTGGATGAAGTTGATGTTGGTGACTTTACCTTTGTCAAGGCAAATCTAGGTAATAGTACTCGACACACCGACGTGAGCCTATTCAGGGTCGTCGCGAGTAATTTGGAGGAATGCGTCATGAAGGACAGTGAAGATAAGGTAGCTCTCAAAGCTGAAATCAGGCAGCTCCGCAGGTACATCTCGAGTTTTCTTCATAGAAATGAAGGGCAAGCACCTTTACTCCCGCAGCTTCAAGAGACTGCCGCAGATCAGCAGAGGATTCGCTACTTGATTAATCGAGGAAAGTTGTTGGATACCTGGATTGAGGACTTCATCATTGTTGGTCGACACCTCCTTACAGAGCTGTATCAGTTGAGGGTTGACGCACATAGTCTTCGCCAAAGTATTCAGGAGCTCGAGATCTTCATAGCTGAGCGTAAGCCGAAGGATCTGATTCTGATATCACAGCTTGCAGGTGCCTATGATGCCATTGAAGCAGCAGAGGATAAAAGGAAGGTTTTCACTTGGAGAGAGTTGTATCTTTGCAGAGTGGAAACCTATGACAGAGTTTCTACTAAGATGGGCGTGATTCGGGAGAAGGTTGTTACAACTCTTCGATTTATCAGTGAATACATCACCCAGATCCCATGTCATTATCGGCATGAGGATGGTACATACGCTGAGTTAGAGGCAGTTCAGGCTGAGTTCAAAGAGCTAGTTCATGGTAACCTAGGTGGAGACCCAAAGGCGTCCAAATTGGAGGAGTTCTCAATGTTGACTATTAGTTTCAAGAGGGTGACCTCAAAGGTTAGAGATAGTCAAAGGGAGATCCAGGATGGAGACACAGAGTTGGACAGATAGTCAGTCATCGTGGACAACGTCAGAGTGCCAGATGATGATACCATCGATAAATTCCTGGAGGAGATGGTAAATGGAGAGGACTTAGAGTAGACGTCCAGTTAGATCCTACAGTTGTTTACGAGGATGAGTCACGAGGAGCAATTAACTCAAAGTCAGGTCTTGAGTTTTCCTTGTTGACATAAAGCACGCCTATCTCATTCTTGGAGATATCTTCGCAGGAGGAGGGACTCTTAGTTAGTGTTAGTTAACTGATGGTAGTTATCAGTTAGGTTTTCTTTCAATAAGGACGTGCATGTTGCACATGTCCAGTTAGCATTGTTTGTATCGGTTAACTGATGGTAGCTTTCTAGTTAACTGTATAGTTTCTTTTATTAGGGTTTAGCAATAAGATCTTGCATGAATTGCAAGACTATAGTTGACTCAAGGTGGTTTTAGGGTTGCCTACCCCTTTGATGTCTATAAATAAGAGCTTTCAGCTCATTTGTAAATAACTTTTGCACGAGAGAGCAATATATGTTGTGCCCACCTTGCCTGTAATATTGTCTTTTTGTATCTGTTCATGAGTATTTGTCTTGATAATGAATTGTTATGCCACTTGGGTTTCATGCAAATATTATGGTGAATGCTCGACTTAGTTAAATGGGGTTGCTGGTTTGATCATTGTTGTATGCGTGTCTCGCCTATGCAATACACTATCCCAGTTGCTTACCTTGTGTTTTGTGTTTAATAAGCCTATTCAGATTGAGAAAATCGTTGTGCCACCTTGCCTTCGAGTTTAGAATTTGTACCTAAAGCCTATCATGTGATGTGTGTGATAATAAGTCTATTCAGCCAAGCAAATTGTTGTGCTACCTTGCCTTCACGTTGTGAATCTGTAACCGGCTTATCGTATAAAACCATTCCTGCACCTTTTCCTCATGCTTTGTTTACTTGAGGAAATTGGATAGATTAAAGTATTTAGTTTTAGTTGTAGTTAAGACATGCAAAACTAGAGAAAAACCTTAGCTGCAACGTCCTTGGTTTCCTTAACCTTGTGCCTCTCCCAGCTGAGTTGAAAAAGATAGGTTTAGATTACTTTACTTTTAACACATACCAGCAAAAGAGGGAGCTTACCCTCCTAATTTGAAGAGCACTCATCACGTAGTGTGCATAGCTGTCCGTTTTGTACTTACACTCCAGAAGTGTTAGTTATTACGCCAACATGTTGAAGGAATGAAATATCCCACACAAGATATTTGCTATTTTTTCTGATTTTAGGGTTTTGATTTTTGCCCTAATTTTCTGATTTTTCAGATCTGATTTAAAACTCAGATTTCTGCCCTAAATTTCTACACTTTTATTTTCTGCTCAAAACCCTAGATTCTGATTCGATTTTCTGATTTCAAGCAAACATGAACAGAAAACATATATGCCTCCAAATGCTCAAACAATAACACAATTATATTTATCTTTCCAACCATGAACATAACCAGTAATGAACAACTACAAAATGATCACAAGTGCATGAAACAAATCTGATTTCCAATTGCCCCAACTGCTGCTACAAATCAGAATTATTGTCTATGCAAAGTACATCACAAAATGGGCTCAAACATGCCCAGAATTATTGTCTATGCCAACAGTCTTGAGAAGCCTCACCTCCTCAAATAGCTCATTTAGATTACCCTCCTTTAAATTGTTTTCATATTGAATATAAATATCTTCATATGCTGCACATTCAATGATGAAGTGCCATTCAGTTTCAATCACCCCTTTGCTTTAGAATATATAAGTTCTTTCTTCCCAACCTTCCTTGGAGACCATCCATCTACCTATTTCACACCTAAGATGATGAGAACCGGTTCTCAACTGAGCAACTAAAAGTCTAGCCTTTCCCTTAATTGTAACTTTAGATAGTCTTTTTCATCATGCTCCCACGCGAAGTTGAACTCTTTGACATAATGCGCTTTTTTTCAACCAAGTTGTTTTGTCCATATGGCAGTCCTAAACTTTTCTAGCGAACTTTTTTATCCTCTTCATTAGTGCTTGGACACTCATGCAATTTAATGCCCCATTTTCTCATCCACTTGTTATGTTTCATCCAAGTCTTCTTCCTACGATTTAGATCCTCAACAACCATTTTGAGCTAGTGATGCTTATCCATGTTATCAACTTTTCTAAGTAACTTATTAAACGAATTATCGTTGATGCCTTCATCGGAAATGTTCTAGCTTCAACCAAATGAATCTCATAGGGAATGGTTGATTTGGCTTTGAGACTACTAGTGATTAGATGCTTATGAATTCTTTCTAACTACCTCCACTTGTGATTTTGACATGCTACTCCCCCGAAGCTCACAACCATAGTGTGGCCAACAAACCAAAAAGGTTTTCTTGGTTTTCCAATCCCATAACTCTGCTAGCCTACACCTGTTCTGCAGTAGGTAAGAAGCTCTCCAACCTCTTTTTATCCTTTTTGTTCTACATGTCTCCTAGCTAAGCCTATTGTGAAAATCAATTCCCAAGTACTTGTATTCTTCTACTATCTACAACGAGCTCTCCTCAAAGATGAAATTGACCTATTGCTTCTTCCTTTTCAAAGAGAAAATCACGACTTTGGTTTTGCTGGTGTTCACTTGCATCCCAACCTCTTGGAAAAAAAGCTCTAAAGCCTTTAAATGCTCCTTCAAACCATGGGTAGTTTTTGCAATTAGGATAAGGTCATCCACATATAAAAGTAACTTCACCTCATAGCCAGCAAATTGGATACCTTCTCCAGTAGTTTTGTTTAACCATTCTTCAAGTTTATCAATTTGTTAACCAAACAAAGTGGGGGATAGAGTACATCTCTATCTGACTCCAATGTCGCTACCAAAGCATTCAGACATACTCTTTTCAGTTCTAATTTTAGCTCTAACCTGCTCATAAAGATTATGCATGGCCACTCTAAACTCATTAGGAATCCCAAGTTACTCCATTGTGTTCCATAGTTTGCCCCTAGGCACAGTGTCAAAGTCTTCTAAAATCGATGAAGCAACAAAAACCTTCTCCCCCTTGGGTGTCCCAAACTTTTTCAATGAAGTGCCTAAGAGCGATGCAGTGATTGATGGTAGAGTTCCTTGGTTTAAAGTCAGCCTGCCCTTTTGCTCTTTTTGCCACTTTTTTTGCCCAACTATTGGTTTTGCATTCTATCATGCTCCCAAAAAGTTTTCCAAGAAGAGGATTGACCATGATAGTATGGTAGTTAGAAGGATTATTGATATCTCCACTTTTGTGTAGAGGGATAATCACACTAGTTGTCCACTTAGTCGAAAAGACGAACTTTTTTAAAATTATTAATTTGGGAGATTGTTTAGGTTGTTGTGCCATCTACAAAGGGAAGTTAGGGGTCAAAATCAATTGTTTGGAGTCAAATAGGGATGTGGTTCCTTTCTCAACCCATTGGCACCCTCCTACACATAGTCACTCCATCATCCTTGATTAAACCAAAATTACTAAAGAAGAAAATTCAGCTGAAAGGAACCACAACTTATCAAGGAAAGGGGATGTGGCAGGTTTGAAATTATTGGTTGTGTTTTCTAGGACTACTGCACTACTTAGGGGGGATGTGGAGCCCAATATTATTCCCTTCTAACTGCATGCCTTTTTCCAACCACAATACCTTTGGTTGGAAGATTGGTAAATTGACCTAGTTGAAGGTATTTTTCCATATAGCTACATGGAGTTTAAAAGCAAAAAGGGATCATAGCGTTGAAAGGGGCGATTGAAGGATAAAGTTATTTCAATATGTTTTTTGTTTGACAAAAAAGATGTTGCAAGGCTTTAAGAGTGTTGTACCCCAAGTTAAAATTTCTGCTACACTTAGGCATTTTGAAGAAATGGTTAAAAGTTTTGTTAAAATTGTTAAAAAAGGTCCAAATTGGAAATTTGCATGTCTTGCATGAGGGTCAAAATCTCAAAATTTTCAAAATCTGACAATCTGGGTCTGCTCAAAGCAACCTAGTCTACAAAACCCAGATCTCAATTTTTCAACCCTAAATTTTAGGAAAATTTTTACTTTTAGAAACTTTTTTCTAGGTTTTTCTGGGTTTCTTCTCAAATGGATATTGGCAAAATTTTCTAAAAATAGAAAATTTCTAATGATAGAAAGTTTGGCTTCCAAGGTTCAAACTAATTTTAATTGGCTTAAAATACTTCCTCATCTGGTTAGTCTAGTCAGAATCATCAAAAGATCAGTTTTTCCCTAGTGGGTCTATTCTTCTATTTATAATTTTTTTCAGGAGCTCCAAGGTCATTAATGGAGGTTTCTCAATTGCTAGGTGTCAGATTTAGAGTCTTAGGCACTACATAGATCAAGGCAATGATGAAGATGATCGAGAAACGGAGAACGAAGGAGGGATGTTGTGAATTCATAAAAATTGCAAATTTTGACTGTCAGGAAAGTTCAGCCGCCCCTATCCACTCTAGGTGCCTAGGATTTTGTGCCTTAGTCATTTTCAGTCTCCAGCTACTGAGCACGAAGCAAAATGAAGGAAAGTTGAAAATTGTAAAATAAAAACTCTCTAGTAAGCTTAGGTGCCCCAGGTAGCCAGGGGCACCCAGCTTTTCAAGGCACCAAATGTCAAGAGTTAGGGTTTTGTGCCTCCAGGACTTCCTGTTCAGAATCCTCCCAGCTCCACAGTGAATCTATTAGCAAGACTATTAGATCATTCTATTAGTCAGAATTGTGGATCGAACAGAGAAGTTTCAACAGAGAAGCAGAATGCAAATCATGAAAAAACACAAAAAATATTCCAAGTCTGGAATCTTTGGGTGCCCCAAGTAGCCAAGGGTGCCTAGGGTTTTGAGCCACTTGATGCAGAGGTTAGGGTTTGAAAATGTATTCACTGTCTTCAAAATTTTGTCAGTTACCCAGTGTATATCTCAGCCTAATCGTTGGATTCGTCTATCACCAGCAATTGCAAATCAAACAAAGGATAGAGAATGGAAGATCAAAGTTTGAAGGTTGAAAATCAAGAAAAAAAATCTAACTTTGGATATGCTGGGCGCCCCAAGTAGCCAGAGGCGCCCAAGCTTTTAAGGGCCTAAAAGTGCAAATTAGGGTTTGCTACCTCCAACAACTTTTCTTCAGATTCAATCCAGCTCTTCAACGGATTCAACAGTGAGCTCGTCAGATTTATCAAGCACCAATTACGTCAGATTGAACAGGGGAGTAAAATCTTGCAAAATGAGGAAAGCCAAAAGCAAAGAAACTCCTTTTTTCCACGCATGTCCAATAAATCTTTAGTATTTTCAAAATCTGATCAACTGGGTTATCCAAAACGTGATTCTGCACAAAACCCAACTCTCAACTCTTTTTTTTCAAGAAAAATTCAAAATTTAGGGATTCTGCGTTTTCAACTAGCCATCAACAATTTTCAAAAACAGACGATATGGGTCTTCTTGCAACGAAAGTCTCTACAAAACCCATATCTCATATTATTTTTGAAAAATCTGCCCATTTGAAGAAGAAAAATCAACAAGCTATTTTTAGCTTTTGTGCAAAACTTGTCCGAGCATAGTCAAGTTTACAGTCAATCTTCAAGTCTTTTAGCATGGAGTACTCTCCCATCAAATTCAAAGCCAAGAAAGTGTCGTATCACAATTTCATCAAAACTTCTGAGACTGATTTGCATCACATATAACCAATGATCAATTTGTGTGCTTTGGAAGACGCAGGCAATGTTGCAATCAGGCACCTTGGTCATTCTGGATTACTTGCAGCAGCATCAATTCTCGTCTCAGTGCAAAGTCTAGAGTTTGTAATTGCTTGTATCAAGCTTATAACCCAATAACACGAGAAATTCAAGCAGCAGATGGAAGAGTTGTTTGCAGCCTCAAGTCGAACATTGTTGAAAAGTGTTTTTCAATACCACCATGGACAAAAAACATCATCATCTCAATCGAAGAATGTGAAAAGATGTGGTATGAGCAAAAGGACAAGTATTGGAAAAGAGTTGTACAATATTCTTCCATTGAAAACAAAAATGAGAGAAGTGTCAGAAGCATAAAAGTTGCAGAAGAAATGGAGAAATGTCAGAAGATGGTCACACACAGGGTAAAAAAGATATGTTGAAGCAAGATGATATATTTATAAAAGGTCATCACCCCAATTGCAGAACCGTCGAGATTAGCAAGATTTGATAAAGAAGCTAAAGATGTCAAAGTTTTCCTAAGTTCAATTGCAGAAAGCAAGGAAATCCTAGGAAAGCGGGATAGTGCCTTAGATAGTATTGATGCTCCTGATAAAGATATAGTTTCCAGCTTTTTGGCAGGTGTGATTGAGATTTAAAGCAGTAGCCAACTTGATGCTTTCTTCAAGCTTTCTTTCTATTCTTGTCTCATTCTTATCCATTCTTTGAAGAAGAGAAAGAATCAATGTAATAGTTGGCACTTTCCTTTTTTTTGTGCTTTCATAGGTTGTTAGATGCTTATCTTGTTTTAGTTTTAGAAATAAAACTTGCATGTTGGCAAGTCTTGGTTGTAAAAGCAAGGAGATTTTAGGGTTCCCTACTCCTCTGATTGTGTATAAATAAGGGCAGCCTTGCCCATTTTTCCTTAATCGTGCTTGTGATAACAAAACGCTGAGCCTACTAGTGCCTTCTAATTGTTATTTAGTATTGTTCACTTAGTGTAAGAGCAAGCTTGTATGCCTCTTTTAGTTGCAAGGTATTGCTCGGTTCTTGTGTTCCTTGTGTCAAATGTATTATGGTTGATCGCTAAACTGTGAGCCTATTTTGCTATAATCCTGCTATCCCAAAAGTGTAATCTTTGTTACTTGAGATTTGAGAAAATAAAGTCTTGTGCCTACTTTGTTGCCCTAATATAATGTCTCAGATTTCCGTATTATATGTTTTGCTTATATGATCTTTATTTCAGCTTGTGTTGAAAGTATAGTAGATGTGCGTTGAAAGAAATTTTGTTTAAGTATTTATATCAAGAATCATTCCTTGTTCATTTCTAACTCTCAAGCTCTACGTTTACTTGAGTAGCTAGAAACATCACTAGAGTAGGCTTAGTCGTAGTTGAACCTCTAAAAGAGAATCTCAGCTACGGCGCTTGCATTTTATAACCTTGTGCTCTTAGCTGAACAAAAAGATTGGCAAACTAGTTTTAGTTTTCTTTCTTTAAGCAACATCAACAAAGAGGGAGCTTCCCCTCCTAATTCAAAGAGCAGTTAATCTGTGCATAGCTATCCATTTCTAATTCTCATATCAGAGGTGTGAATTGAAACACCAACAAAGAGCTGGATCAGAAGTGTGGAAAGTTTAAGTAAATTCTCCCAAAGGAGTTGCAGCTGTTAGAGGAGTCGTAGTGGTTAAAAGAAAAACTAGTGCAATAGTCAAAGGAGTCGAGGGACTTAATCAAGTTCTCTATGTTATTCTAATTTAATTAAATGTTATTTGAATAATGTTTTCAATTGTATGCTAAGTTGCCGGTTTCGGTGCTGGTTCAGGTTCAGGTTCGGGGGTTCGGTTCGTTTTGTGTTCGTTAGTACAAAAAAATATAAAAATAAATAAATAAATATATGTGTGTGTGTGTATATGCAACCTAGAAGCATGAATTAGGATTAGGATATCACATAACATCATATAAACAACAAAACCACCATAAACTTGAATATCATTTAAAGCATGCATGATAAATATTCATCGTTCAAACTTCAAGTTCAATATTACAACACTTTTAAAGTTTTAATCATCAAATGGATTCTCTAAATCATCAATATCAATGTCAACATTGACATTAGATGAAGTAGGAAGACTGGATGAATCACAAGTAGTGCCAATGGCACTGTCACTAGCATTAGTATTGTGCAGATGCTACTATTGGATATCGGACTCCTCATATGCAATATGGTGGGAAGTGGAAGCATCCAAGTCAGTATCCTCTGGCTCTATATCCCACAACTTTGTCTCTCCTTCCTTGTAGTCACGTTGTTTGTGTGAAAGGAGATGCAAGTTGGAATGCACATATACTAAGTCCTTAGGTCTTTTTAAGAGCAATTATTGCGCTTTACTGAGTGGATGAAAGAATATGTGCTCCAATTCCTCTCAGATGCAGATGAACTAGCAACCTATGAAGACAAAGTAAACAATTAAAAATTTATAAGTTATAAATGAAATTATGAAACTTATAAAACTAAAATATGAAAATTTATTAAACTTACTTGTGATAAAACTTTGATTGCAAGGGGCTGCAAATGTTGGAAGTATTGTCCATGGAAGTACCACCAACTATGAGCATCCTTTAAGAACCTATCACGAAGAGCATCAAAACCTAGACCATTTGAGTGCACAAAATCAACGAACTCATTTGTGACTACATTTCACAAATCAGGATCAAGGAAGAGTCTCATGAATGTTGCCTTGTACCCTTCAGCCACTTCAAAATCTCTATATGAAGGAAGCCTTCTTGGCACTGAAAGAATCTAACTACTGTAGTATTTTGGAGTCAATGCAAAGGCAAGAAGGTATAATGGAGTTGTCATTTTGTTCCATCTTTCTTCAACAATTGTTTGCACTTGTTTGAAGAAAGTCTCTTCAGGGTCTTTCTCTTTCACATTTATTGTGCACTTGATCTTCTCAAGCATTGAGTCTATACCATCATATATCTCTCCAATGCATGGCTTGTCCATGTCAGTATAGTGAATCATACTCAAAATGGACTCGGTGAAGCTAAGGAGATACTCCACACAATCATTCCACCATGAGTCATCTAATATAATGTTCTTAATTTTTGTTGCTCTTTCAATGCTGCTTTGCCTCCATATAGACCAATTGTTGCTAATCACCATGCTAGAAAGTGCCTCTCTAACTTTCACAAGTCGTCTCAAGACGATTGTGTTAGAGGCAAAGCAGGTCTCTACAACCTATTGCAAATTAAAAAATAATAATTAAAATTTAAAAATAAACTTTAAAGAAAAATTTAAATTAGAATACACAATCAAATTATGAAACATTGAAAATCAGAAAATGTAAATATTACTTCACTTACCTTCAATAGCTCCAACTTTGAAAATGATCTAAAGATACCTTGAGAAAAGTGGTGGTTGGGACGAACATCTAAATGTCCTCAGCCTCAACATACAATTCTTTGATCCATGCAATTTTATTCCCAATCTTTTGCAGCATAAGATTAAGTGAATGGACTGGATGAGGTGTCCAAAAGATATGTGAATATCTTTCCTTAACCAACAACCCTGCAGCTCTACAATTCTTGGCGTTGTCCGTTACAACTTGAACAACGTTGCGGGGTCCCACTTGCTCAATGGCTGCAATGAGAATATTAGCAATAAATTGTCCATCTTTTACTTGCCCCTCACAATCCACGGCTTTCGGAAACATTGCCCCTTTAGGGGACACCGGTATGACATTGATCAAAGGACAATTTTTTGAGTCCTTCCAACCATCCAAAACAATGGACACACCTGTCTCAACCCATGAATCTCTTATAGGCTTCAATGAATCTTCAACCAACGAAATCTCCTTTTCCAATAAAATGCCATGCACCTTCTCATAACCCAAGCCCTTGTAACCTTTTGGAGCTTCATTAACCGTTCTCAACATCTCTTTCCAATATGGAGAACGAACGACATTAAAAGCTAATCCATTGGCATAAATGCGTCTTGCTACATTTTGGTCAGCAATGGCTCTACTCTCATTTTGAAATGCAAGTTCCAAAGGCCCCTTTGTTCTCTTGTTTGCAATAGGTTGTGCACTTTGAGCTTGAGAATCCGAAGTGGCCATAAATGGGTGGTCTTCTACCACAATATTGGGATTAGATGGGGCCGCATTCCCTTTGATTTTTTTTTTAATAAAGGGTGATTTCCTTTTTGGGCTTCTTGTTCATCTACTATTTCTTGCTCCATAATGTATTTTGCAACTGTCTCAGGTGGAATAGGTACATTGTCTTTTCCAGGGCAAGGCTTGATGCCTTTTCCAGTTATGCCACACAAATGTGCTTTCACCCTAAAATATGAACTAGAACATTGAACATCACATCCATTGCATTTCCAAACGTAACTGCCACCACCTGGAACCAGTGTTATCATTTCAACATACTTCCATAGAGGAAAATTTGGATCTGTTTTGAACTTTTTTTTAGTTGCGGAGTTGGAGGTAGAACCAATTGACATTGCGATTCCTATGGCAATTTGTTTTGCGAACAACACATTCAAAACTTGAAATTTCAAAACAAAAACAAAAAACTGGAAAAACATAGATAAATCATAAAATGAAACAAAACAAAGTTTCGGGTTTGTAAAACAAAAAAATGGATGAAAAAACTCAAAAAAAAATGAGAAAACCTTACCTCTTTGCAAAAATATCCTTCAACAATCTTTGTGGCAACCAATGAAAACTTGCAAATCTATAGGAATGGCAATGCAATCGTTTGTAGAAGCTCCAATGATCGATCTTCAACTCCTTTGGTCAATCCAACAAGCAAGAATGAAAACTCAACCTCTTGGAATGAAAATGTTTGTGCAAAACAAATGAATAAGAATGAGGTAGTTTAGGTGTTTAAAGTGATTTAGAGGTCACTTTTAGGGTTTCCTTGGGCGTGGGTCAAAGTCAAAGTGCATAAAACATTTTAAAAATGCCAAAAAAACCACTTTATGGTCGCCTAGCCATGCGGGTTCACCTTGGATTCACTCGGGTTCGCTCTGGGTTCTTCTCGGGTTTTGAATGGGCGAATCCGACCAAGAAAAAATGTACCTTGGTCGAACCCACAACCGAATCGAACCCGGATCCGAATTCGAACTAGTACCGTACGTTTTAGAGGCGAATCCGGTAACTTAGATTGTACGACATGAATATAAAAAAAATCAAAAAAAATAAAAATCAAGTCAGCATTTATTTATTTGAAAATTGCAACAAAAAGAAGAGCAGCTTTGTGATAATGGAACCAACCAGCAAAAAGCATTAATGCTGCAAAGATCAATGCACCAATTGCAGTGCAGTAAAGTTGTAATTCACTAGTTATTCCGGATGCTCGCCAAATCTGGAAGAACCCAGAGGTGAATTGTATTCCTCGAAAACCTCCACCTACATCTCCATTCAAAATTTCTTGACCTACTATTGGCCAAACTACCTAAGCACTTGGTTTAATGTGAGTAGGATCGCCTAGCCATGCTTCATAATTAGAGAAACGAGCGTCGTGAAAGTACATCCCACTTAGCCAAATAAATATGATAGCTAATTGACCAAAATGACCACTAAATACTTTTGGAAACAAAAGGAAAAAAACAAATATATTGCAATGAATTGGTCGGAAATTCCATAAGGACATATTTCAATGGCCTTATGGCCAAACTCAAGACCAGCCTAAATCATTGGATCCTATGGTTGTATTACAGCCTCTTTATCAATGTAATTTCAGCTGATATAATATTCATATTATATGATTTTTCTGTTGTGTTAGTATTTAATTTGGATTTTTTGGATATATATAATGTATATATGTATACACACACATATATATGTATATATGTGTATATATATAAATCAAAGTAGTCGAATACGCCCCCGCCCTTCCTTGGACGCATGTATCCCCATATTCAATATGGATATAGGTATGATACAACATGGATACACGTTGGATATCGTACCCACATGTGCCCAAAAAATCTTGATTTTCTAGTCGTGCCCAATACTATGTGATTTGATTTTCAAAAAATCTGATGTGAATCTTCTTAAACTTCAATCGTGCAATTCTATTTTTTGTTTTGTATAAACAAAACCTTCACCAAATGAGGAAGACAAATGAAATGTTTTTTCTATTTCAGCAACCCATTTCTTTAGGTCTTCTTCCAATGCAACTCTACTCTTTTTTTGGCGTTTTAATTTTTATAGATTTGACAATGTTAATTGTTTATAATTTTATATTTATATTATGTTGTTTAAATATTAGAGATTTTTAAAAAAATCAAAATTTATTTTTTATAAATAAAATTTATTAATATATATTTAGTTGTTTATTCTTAACTAAATTATTAATATTTAAATTTAACTATTATTTTAATTTATATTTACTTATTTGCTTTCAAAATAATGAAAATCTCATCTGATAACTTAAAAAATTGTGTTAAATATTTGTATGTGTTTTATTATTTATGAATGTCATATCCAGCATTATCCATATTGGAGGTCTTAAAAAATGGTTGTATCACTATCCATATCTGATACCATATCGGTGTCCATACAACTTTGATATAAATATATCAAGAGAATTTCAAGCTATTCGGTGTATCAATATTATCAGTTTTGAGATGACCTTAATATAGAAATGTCATATGAAGTGTTAATGGTCAGTTATTGTTGTGAGTTTTCTTGCTGTCATAAATATTTAGATATTGCATACTATTGGAAAATACACAAAAAATTGTTTGTTTCGTGAAAATTTTAAAAGGTGGTCATTATATTTCCCTTATTTCTGTCTCTTATTCTTACAAACTCCGCACTTCAATTTTTATAGGAAAGATAAATATCTTCTAACTTCTTCCTATTAATCATTTTCCCCGCAAAACAACCCTATACACGGGTGCACTTATATGTCTTATTCTCATAAACGAAAAAACAATGTACCACGATGGAATGGGAGTTGGTATAATATTGCTTGTGTGGTGCAACAAAGCCTCCTTGCTGGGCCTGGTATACCATATTCATCCTTTCAATTTAAAAGTGTATTGTAAACTGCTTGTAAAATCACGCTTAATGAAAATTTTCATCAAAGCCTTATTACCAGCAAAAATCGGACTTCCCCTGATCGCAAAAAATCTGTGATGAAAAAGGGAATACCTCCAACATGCTAGTGAAAGTTTCCAAACAGAAGTGTCCTAGCATAATGGCCAGAAGATATCTTATCGTCCCTCATGTTCTGCTCAAACAATGGCAGCTTCTTCCCAGCCTCCAATGTAATGCAGCAGCAAGAAAGCAGATTGAAAGTTGAGCACCATTTTGGTCTGTGTTCATGAAAATGCATCCGCTATAATTTTAGGAGATACCTTAGGCATAGAAGAAATTACGGAAAGATTTAATCTATTGGCTCTGATATTGTGATGAAAAATTTCAGGCATAAATATTGTAAAAATTAAACAGATAACAACAAACTGTAAATATAATATTATTGCATTGGGGTTCTTACAATATATTATACAAATATTTATGAAGTATTGCATTCCTGTTTAATATTCTAACATGAAATTTTACGGATTTCAGTTATTACCACTAAATGTAGATCTGGCAAATTGAACTCTCTGACTTGTTTCAATTATTTGACTTTGAGGAGAGGTTATTTCTGCATGTCTTGTTTAAATTATGTGAGAATTGATTAGTAACGAGGACATGGACGTGCAAGTTAATATCTAAGGTTACAAAGAATTGATTCTTAATATATGTAAATCCGAATGGTAGGCGAGGGTTGCTATTATTTTCATTTTTGAGACTTGTGTTACAATTAGTGATGACAAGGTATCTTTGGTAGAGAACAACAATAGAGATTCTGTACTCTTTAACTTCTTGTTATCATATTTATCTTGGGAACTTTTGGCAGGTGTCCTCAGTTAATGTATATTATCTGCATGCAAATGAGACAGTGGATGATCTTATCTGGTAACTCACCTTATGGTTTCTGATCGTTTTGTTGCCAGACGTTGAATATCAACTTGAAATGATGTAGCTCTTTATAATCTGATGTTGAATTGGAATTCCTTGCAGGGATTGTGTGCAGCATAAGCTGGAAAATTTAGGACAGGTTTATTTTCTGAACCCACTGTCTCCCATTTCTCCCTCTATTTTCAAAATTTCCCGAGTCATCCACACCCCCATTCCGTTGCCGTATACCAATAATTGTTGAACTTTGGTAGGGCAAATTGTGTTAGCAATGAGATGAAAACTACCATATGTTATGGCAAGCTTAAAAATATGAAGTACTTTCAACAATCTATAGATTTGCTCAACTGTTTCAAGTTTTATGCAGGGGTTGAATTGTCCTATGTTTCTTCTGAATGTACAATTTACCGACGATTTTATTTATATAAGATGGTTGGGTTGACTGTTATTCAATTATGTTTCTGCGAATGGTTATTCCTTTTAATTGTATAATTTTATTGTAGGTGCTTGATGGTCAAGAGAATGCCCTGGAAGCTTCTTCAGAGCAGCACGTTAACTTAAATAAACGCCAGAAAAAATTGGATTCTTTTTTGCAGCCTTGTGTTAATGATCATTGTAGTACAAAATCTTCAAATTTGGCTTTGAAATGTGACAAAGACCAGCAATGATAATTCTAGAGTCTATAAAATTTTGTAAAACTGAAATCTGCTTATATTTAAACAGTTCAAAGTTACAATTTATTCGCCTGCATCTTCTCTTTCACTGTATTCTCTTATTAATTTTGGTAGCAATCCAGCATGACGATGAAGGGAATATGCATCATTAGATCGTCTTCCTATGTGGATTTACTGTCTACTGCACAAGAATAGTGGAAGTAATGAAAGCATTTCTTTTGTATCCTGGCAGTTATTTTTAGTTCTAATCTAGCAAATTGTATCCAAGTGAACTGAGCATATACATGCAAAATCCAGACAGTCGCCACTTGATTTTTCTTTTTCCTTCTAAGCAATTAAAATTTTAAATTTCTTGAGTACAGTCTTTTCTTTTTTGCCAAATTATTCAGATCATTGAGAGCCACAAAGACAATTGCTTTTTCTCTATATTACCGGGTTCTTCTAAAATGCCTAGAGAACCAATTAAAATATCAGGAACTATGTCATATTCTCATTAGAAATTGATTAGTTTTAACGCCTCCAAAATTGCCATGCTAATAATAAGTCTAAACAATGAAGCTTATCCCAGATTTAAATTGATTAGTATTTTTAACGCCTCTAAATATTGCCATGCTAATAATATGCCTAAACAATGAAGCTTATGCCAGATTTATGAGTTTGTGGATCATCCATAGTTAGAATATTATAAACCATGCATGCATACATAACTAGGCATGATGTATCAAAGCATGCATACATTTATGCATGATGCTTAGAATATAAGCATATCAAGATTATGGGTTTGCGGGCCTAGATCAATACTACTTTTGTATTTGACGCTTTGGTATTTGGTTGTGTATCTGTAATTTCTAATTTGAATTTTGTATCTTGATGTTAAATGTTCATTGTTACATTTTGTTTTAATTTTCGTTATATGATGAATTTATAATATTAAATTATTAATGTGTTTGAATGAGAAATCTACAAGGTTGACATATTTATGTTAATAGATTTATTTAATTTCTTTTGAAAGAATTCTGAATTTAATTTTATGTTTAATATATATTGTAATTTGATACATTGTGTAAGTTGTAACCACACTCTGAAATTTCAAAACTATCACACGCAATATCCACACTTGCAAACATTGCTAACTATTGGACTTATTAATGAATATGCATCATCTATCGATTATATCAATTCCCATAATGATTGATTAAGTATCATACAATCAAATGTATTTACAATTTTGTATTTTTTAATTTTTTTTTGCATATATATATATATATACCCAAATGTAGTGTACCCAAGGAAAAAAAACTCGTATTTTGTACCTATGCCCATTCTCGTACTAGAACCGGCAACTTAGCTTTTTGTATTTTCTCATGCAATGATGTTTCCTGCTATTGAAGATGACTAAAGGTTCATTGCGCTCTTATCTTGGTAATGAGTTTCTAGAATCACTCACTAATGGTCACTTTGTTAGTTAATATTCTTGGGCCGTTGGGCTCAAATATTAGCTAGCCCATTATTTTGACTTGGATTATATTGAAAATTAATATGGAGATTTGGCTTCAATGAAGGTTGGATACTCTAAAAATGATTTAGTAGCATTTCTTTTGTTGTGGAACTTTTCGGTGCTCTATATCAATCTTCATTAATATATTGTGGAATCGAATTAGGTTTGTGTAGAATTGTCATTTTGTATTATTGCAATTTTGGCCTCCTTAGTATGGCTTAATTTTATGTATTCTACAATTGATGCCTATCAACATCATGATAACATATTTGTTAAGTTGATCTCCTTTAGCTCCTTTGTTCGTCCCAGACCCATATAACTCCTTTAGGTCTCCATGTGTTTTATTGATCAATTATGGTTGATATCACTAGGCCAATGATGTTAAATTATACTATTCTTCATAGTCCATAGTCTATGATGACATTTTTTACTATTGACCCAAGGTTTATAACCCTTAATTATACTTCCATATGCCTATTTTTATTATTGACACTAAAGTCATTTTTATAATAACAATGGCCAAATCATCTTTGGCCTTATGACTTTTAGTAAACCTATCTATGGCATTCTATATTTGTCTTAGAAAGAACATAATTTTTTTGCTAAAGGAGCATGCTAGCACGTGACTTGAAAACTTGGAGTTAATGATTTATTGTAGAATAGGATGTCTAACTTGTAGACTACCTCTTCTACCCTCATAAATTTTCAACTAAAGCCATTTATTATTGTTGAATTAAAGTAGCTTCGATAAGAGATAAATAATGATTGAATTTATTCAACATCATCATTTATATCGAAATCACTACATCCAAGTATATGTGTTCGATCTGCAATTAGAGATTATTACTTGCAGATTATCGACTTGCATCTTCTTCATTGAATCCTGTTCAAGTATCAATTCCAATCACTTCCAAATCGAACATCATTATTTATTTGTTTGTGTATGTTAAAGTTCAGATCGAACTTATAGATATATCCTATTGTCAAAGTAACTAACATCGATTGATAATCGGGTAGTTAGTTAAGACGGAATGGCACAAACAATGGGACGTGTCTCCCATTTAGATACTTAATATTGTTCAATCCTCATTTGAAGATATCGAAAAAAAATATATGTTTCGCAATTGAGGATTGACGATCAATAAGAGAAATTCAGACTTGGAATTCATAATACATACATTCAGATTTAGTTTGACATCAACTTCATAATTATAAGATTCATCATTCCGATTTAATTTGATAGATTTAATTATAATTAACAATTATTGTGAGAAGAACTCTTTAGTAAAAGGGGCATAATCTTATAACATGTAATGTCCCTTGTTTGGATATGCTTAAATTTTTGCCCTAAAATCACAATTTCATAGTAAGAGATATGTTTTATTAAATTGCAACTTTAGATAAACTTCGGTTTAATCTTGCAATAATGTTAGCCAATGATTCATAAAATAATTAATTGATCATTTGTATTATTTGCACATCCATTACATTATTTGACATGTATATCTAGATAAGTAACTAAAAATATTGATTGAAGTTATTATCCACCTCAATAATAAACCATTGGGAAGATTGGAGATGAAATTGCAATAGGGTGCCCAGATTATTTCCTATTACTAAGCCCAAGAGCAGATATGCAACCCCCCCGGCCCACTAATGATAGACACACATGCATCCATTAGGGGTGGTGTACTTAGCATGGAATCTCTCCCTTTCTAAGACCAAGGGCGGATAGGAAACCCCCTTGGCCCACTAATGGCAAACACACAGGCATCCATTAGGGGTGGTCTACTTAGAAATCTTGTAATGACTATTCCCCTTGTATTTTGTCCCTTCTTCCCATGATTGATTATAGAGGCATAAATAATTTATGGTTAGATGGATAACTTAATATAAATTGCAATTCTTATTAGGTTCTATATGCAATACATGGAATTAATTGTATTTAAAACATATACATAAAATAGCATACCACAATATCTATGATTTTATGTTATTGCAATATCTCAGTATGTAGGTAATTATTAATGTAGATAATTTATTTTGGACGGTATGTTGTATATATATATATACTATTGTTGCAATAACATTATCGAGAGGTAAAAGAAAGAATTATATATATATATATATATATTTCTTTTACCTCTCGATAATGTTCTAGCAGCAATAGTATTTATTTTCTATAGATAACTCATATTTTATTTCCTTATTTTTCTTTTTTCTAGATCACCTCCATTCATCCTTGAGAGATTTCACTCTCCTTATATCTCCTTAAGTGGAGTCACACCTCTTCAAAAAAAATTCCTTACAAGTCACACCTTATTGTGGCGCCAAACTCCTTTAATTTAATTTAATTAAATCCCCTTTTGGAATCACTGTTGTTAACATCTTTTAGTATTAATCGATCATCTTGTATTAAGGTTGTGATCATTAACAAGCTTGTGACCCTTATGGCATGCGATTTAGGAATGTTGCCATCATTTTTAAATATAAACTTGATCGTTGAGGTAAGGATAATCCAGCTCCTTTTAATTATATATGTTGCATTTGTCCTTGTCTTATTCAATTTGTCCTATCCTACTTTGTCTTATATGTCCTTTGTTTTATATGGTTGACCTTTTATAAATATAATCGTTGATTTTGTGGGACATCACATAGCCCTCATCAACATTGTGACTGGCATGCCAAGTGGGAGCATTGAACTATTGTTTAAGGGTTAAGTGGTTATATATAATGTACCCACGCATGCTTACATTTGTCCATGCATGCATGCACACACCTTCACACACTTGCATACCCACATGCACTCCCACATACATTTGCACCATTTAAAGTTTAGTGAAGTTATGATGGCTGCAAAGTTCCAGATTTCGAGGGGTATAAGAAAGTCTCAGTTTGGAATGAAGGGAATGAAACAGGCAAAGGTCATGGAGAGGTTACAGTGCTAATAGATGAAAAGTGGCAGGGAATTTTTGAATTTGTAAAAGAAGATCCAAATAAACAGTACATTTGGCTGCAAATAACTAAGAATGGGGTAACTTTTAGTTTAGCTGCTTGCTACTTTGCTCCAAAAAATTCTAAGTTCTATAAGAAGCGGAATTTAGACAATGAAGACCCGTATGCATCACTAAAAAAAGATATCTCTATTTTCAACATGATTGGAAATGTAGTTTTAATGGGTGACTTTAATGCAAGGACAGCTAATAATCAGTCTCTTCAGTTGAGCAATGAAGCTAAAGGGGAGAACAATCCTTTGTGGTTAGAGGAAGGGGGTAGTATTTATTGGGAACGTACATCTCAAGATGGTAATGGCACTGTGAACTTGTTTGGAATAGAATTACTCGGTCTTTGTAGCCTATTCAGTATGGTTATCTGCAATGGTATGAGAGAGTGGCCAAAGTCATGGGGTATCACTTGCAAACCTTTTAATGGTCAAAGTGTGGTAGACTATGTGGTTTGTTCTCGGAGTTTTAGCTCTAGGCTGATGGAGTTTGATATTGAGGACTGCTCTATTGAGCTGAAATCTGACCACTTACCTCTTCGGGTTAAGCTACACATTTCTCCAATCAGCCAACACAATAAACAAGTCCAGCACATGCAAAAAAATGCCCTTCCCAAGGGTAAAATCCTCATAAATCAAGAAAATAGGTAAATATTTAGTGCTGCTCTTAAGCATCATGTCCAGGATTTGGAAAATAACGAAGAGTTTAAAGCAGTAATTGAGGTAGATGTCCACATTCACAGCAATTTGTTGATCCCGATAATCCACAAGGCTTTAAATACATGCAAAAGGTCCCATCCCAAGGTAGGGACAACAAACACCTTTCCGGCAAATCCATGGTATGATGAAGAATGTAAGGCAACCAAGAGATCGCTAAAGGAGAATGGAATGGACAAAGAATATAAGAAAAAATATTAAAAATTAGTGCAGTCCAAAAAAGCAGAGTCTGTAAATGAAAGAAGGAAGGAGCTAATCTCTCTTGGGAAACATAATCCTAAAGGCTTTTGGAGGGAACTGCAGCAAAAGAAAAAGAAGTTGGAAAACAATATTACAGATGTCCAATGGTTAAAGTATGCTAGACTTCTATATGAGTGGGTCCATGAGAAAGACTACCCTCCTGTTGTTAACACTTCAATGGAGCTATTTGATGTGGATGATATTAAACAGGGAATAAAAAATTTAGCAAGTGGTAAAGCACAGGATATAGATGGGCTACAGGCTGAATTTTTAAAATGGGGGATTGAAACTCTGGCTCCTCACATAAAAAGAATTTTCAACAATGTTAATTGGGAAGGTTTTCCTATGGAGTGGACTACCAGTGTGGTCATCCCTCTATTTAAAAGTGGTGATATCAATAACCCATCTAACTACTGCACAATTATGGTCAATCCTATCTTTGGAAAACTCTTTGGGAGCATGATTGAGCGTAGGATCAGCAATTGGGCAGAAAATGAGGGCAAAAGGGCAAAGGGGCAGGCAGGCTTTAGGTCTAGGAACTCTACCATTGATCATTGCATCACCCTTAGACACTTGATTGAAAAAATTTGGGATACTCAGGGTGAGGAAGCTTTTTGCTACTTTGTTGACTTTAAAAAAGTTTTCGACACGGTGTCTAGGGACAAACTATGGAATAGGATGGAAGAACTAGGCATTCCAAATGTGTATAGAGTTGCGGTTCATAGGTTATATGAGAAGGTTAGTGCTAAAATCAGAGCAAGTGATGGTATGTCAGAATATTTTGGCAGCGATATTGGGGTAAAACAAGGCTGCCCTTTATCTCCCACACTTTTTGGGTTATACATTGATAAGTTGGAAACTTGGTTAAACATGGAAGGTGGGGATGGTATTCAGTTGGTTGAGTACGTAGTGAAATTACTTCTTTATGCTGACGATCTTGTTTTAATCTCAAAAAGAGCTCATGGGTTAAGAGAACATTTGAAAGCTCTAGAACATTTTTCTCAGGAAGTTGGGATGCAAGTGAACACCTCCAAGACCAAAATCATGATTTTCTCTCTGAACAGAAAAGATAAACAGCATACCTTTCTTTTTGAAGGCAGTCCGCTTGATATATTGAAGGAATATAAATATCTTGGGATTGATTTTCACAATAAGCTCAGCTAGGAAACTTGTAGAACAAAAAGGATACAGGGAGGTTGGAAAGCCTCTTACTTGCTTCAAAATAGATGCAGAAAAGTTAAACTTTGGGATTGGAAAACCAAAAAAACCCTTTTTGGTTTACTTGTCACACCAGTTGTACTCTATGGGTGTGAAGTGTGGAGAAGCAATACGTCAAAGAGCAGTTGGAGACAAATAGAAAGAATCCAAAAACACCTAATAACAAGCAATCTCAAAGTTAAAGCTACAATCCCTTATGAGATTCTTTTAGCTGAAGCGGGGGCTTTTCCTTTGGAGGCATCAACGATAACCCGATTGATAGGTTATCTAAAGAAGGTCGAAAACATGGATAATCACCAATGGCCCAAAATGGTTATGGAGGAGACGCTAGACCAGAGAAAGAAAACTTGGATGAAGCAGAACAAGTGGTTGAACAAGTGGACATGAAAATGCATGAGTGTCCTGGCACCAATAGTGAAATAAAAAACTATGTGAGGGAAAAATTTAGGACTGACATGTGGTCAAATTAGATTGGACGAAAAAAAGCATACTACATCAAAGAGTTCAACCCAACAAAGGATCATGGGGAAAAAACCTATTTAAGTGCAGCTATTAAAGGGAAGGCGAGGTTGTTAGTTGCGCAATTGAGAACGGGATCGCACCATCTTAGATGCGAGACTGGTAGGTGGAAGATACCTAAAGAGACTTGGGAAGAAAGAACGTGCGTATTCTGTAATAAGGGAGCAGTGGAGACGGAATGGCACTTCGTCATGGAATGCATAGCTTATGAATATATCCACAATCAGTACACAAATAGTTTGGGGTGGACAATATGCAACAGTTATTTGAGGAGGATAAGATCAATCAGACGGCCAGCCTTCTAGTCAAAATCAATAGCAGGAGGTCCGACTTGGAAAAGAGCTTGAAGACAAATTAAGTTGTTTGTCTCGGTCCCATAGACTGTTTAGTCTCGTGGACATCATTAAAATCTTTCATTTCATTCATTCATTCATTCAATGATTCTTGTTTTAAGATTCATCATTTATCCTATTGTATTCCCTCTTAACCACAATGTTAGATTTTGGATTTTAATAATGTTGCACATATTATAATTATTTGGGCATTGATGTTAACATCAATCCTCATTGATTTACTTAACATCCCCATCCTTGTAGAGGAACCCTAATGTTAACATATTCTATTTTATTGGTGACATTTACATTATTGTCACTTATTGTTAATTGACTAATTATTAATATCTTTTCAAGGTATCTCCATTATGTTTACATTACACACTGGTTGTCTAGTTATTTATATGTGACAAGGGTGTTATAATTCGACCAACAAGGTTATCGAATTATGTCGTCAATTAATTTGCTATGATCACTCATACAATTAATAGACATTTTAAATTTCTATCCCGACTTCTTAATGGTAATGCTAGTATTTTTTGTGATAATTAATAATCACATTAAGATCCATATGAAGATTTAAGATTCTCATAGTTTAATATTAATGTAAAAATTCTAGTCTACAAGTATTACCATTTAGTACCACATTTACTTCTATTAACAATAATTTTGAATGCTACTTTCATATATTATTAGTAATCGGTAATGTTTAATCTAGTGTCAATTTTTGGATTGAAACTGTGTTAATTTTTTTCATCAACGTTTCGGATCATACTCCATGATCTATCATCAAGATGATTTGCAAGCAATAAAGAGAGAGAGTGTGAAAGAATAGGTATAAAAAGGTGAGGACAGGGGAGAGCAAGAGGTCAAGGGGTCAAATTAGGCCAATAAAATAAGATTAAAAGGTAAAGAAGAGAAAAATAAGAAACAAATCTCAAGATAATAGGGAATAAACAAATATAAAAACCAATAAAACTAAAGACAAAATTGAACAACCTAATTAAAAAACAAATCTAACTAACCAAGAAAAAAGAACCAAATAAACATTAAAAAACTCAATCTAACTAATTAAAAAAAACTAACTAGCTACAATACCTTAAAACATTAAAAGTTTATTTGTATATTTTTTGGTTATTTTTAATTTTCATGATTTATTTTAGTTAAACTTTTCATATTTTAAGGTATTGTAGTTAGTTAGTTTTTTTTAATTAGTTAGATTGAGTTTTTTATTGTTTATTTGGTTCTTTTTTCTTGGTTAGTTAGATTTGTTTTTTAATTAGGTTGTTCAATTTTGTCTTTAGTTTTATTGGTTTTTATATTTGTTTATTCCATATTATCTTGAGATTTGTTTCTTATTTTTCTCTTCTTTACCTTTTAATCTTATTTTATTGGCCTAATTTGACCCTTTGACTTCTTGCTCTCCTTTGTCCTCACCTTTTTATACCTTTGAGTTTGCTACCTATTCTTTCACACTCTCTCTCTCTCTTTATTGCTTGCAGATCATCCTGATGATGGATCATGGAGTATGATCCGAAACGTTGATGAAAAAAATTAACACAATTTCAATCCAGAAATTGACACTGATTATCATGGACTGTGGAGACCTATGCTTTTAATGTTTAATATATTATCAATTATATCAAGTAAAATTATTGTTCTCCTCAACATATTAAAATGAGCTCGTTTAATATTATTATTACTTATTAATTCTACTCATTAATTATTACTATTAAATATTTATTTTCACATTTGGAACCATAGTATTAACATTATTTACTATTGTCATTATATAATGGGTGATCCCACAATATCGGTTCACAATTTTTGGTCAAACTGGACATTGAACTGAATTTTTGTAACTAAATCTTCACTTTTGGGCACCTATATAGCTACTAAACCATGAGGAATTTGAAGATGATGCGAACTAGTGATTTGTGACATTTTTTCTGTAGATTCTAAATATATTTTTTTATTTTTTTGAATCGGATTGCATTTATTTTTCCATCTCCTTCAAAAACTAGTTTTTATCAAGAAATGTCATTTTTAAGGAGTGATGCTCACCGTAAATAATATAACTTGTTTCTATGAAGGATAAAATTCAATTTTTTTTTAATTTAGCTTTGTAACTACGATATCTAACAAGTTCATTTGGTTTCATAGTATTTTATTGAATATTTTTTTCTTAATCAAGTTTTAAATTCAAACCGATTACAATTCAAGCATAGGCAGACCGTAAACAAATAAAAAAAATTGTATGTATCGAAATTCTTTTTTTTTACTAGATCAAGGACATCAATACCTAGCCCGAACATATTTTTTTAGATTTTTTTTATAATCTACTATTTTTCCACATGTGAAGAACATAGAGCTTGATTTTCAGTGAAAAACCTGTGTAATTAAACTTAAAAAATACAAATAAAATAAAAACATATTAAAATTGTATTCGATGGATAGCTCAATTCGAGGACTACTATCATCCAGTTGGGTCTGTGAAGTATCCTCTATTTTCATCCTCAACCTGAGCTCCGAAGGGAAAAAATTTGTAGAAATTTGGTGGAAGAGGGGGAGTAAGGCAAGAAAGGGAGGTTCGAGTGGACCCAAGTTTGAGCAAAACCCCCTTGGGGGTTTGCTAGAACCAGAGTTTGAATGGACCCTAGTTCAAGCGAACCGCCCTCTCCCCCTGCCCCCCTTTTATTGAATTTTCCATTGTCTTCGTCATAAAAAAATGTCAAAAAGTGGGTCCCATCATTTAATAGGGTTTGCTCAAACTAGGGTCAATTTGAACCCCTTTTGGGTCCATTCGAACACCCCAATTCGTGTGAACCCCTAAAAAACAAAAAGAAAATCATAGAAACATTTTTGCAATTTTCCTTCCTCACTGAAATTGTAAACCAATATTGTGAGATCACCCTAATGTTAATGCTAATTCTATTTATGATGAGGATATAGGTTTTATTATTATCTATCTATATATAAATATTTTAATATATATATTTTTCATTTAACATAAATTAGTGATAACAATAATGTTAAAAATCGGTCTATGAGTATTGAATACTATCATTTAACCTACTACCAAAATAGTAATTATTTACATCCAAGAATTACATTGCATTATGCCAACATTATCTTGATTAAAATAATAACCATATCCATGTCATATCAATAACTATATCCACGGTATATCGTTGTCTTCATTAATACAACCAATAAATGCTATTTCTACCAATATCAACATTACCTCAAGTTTCTTTTTGGCTTAAAATTTAATACTGTTAAAGGGTAAATGAGATAAATCATTATTAACATTGATGTTTTAAATGTTGAAGCCTTATAATTTCAAACCACTCGATTAATAATTCTCTTTTAATTTGCATTCGAGTCCATTTTGAAAGGACTTGAACGTCGAATTTTTTTGTTTAAGTGAAATTTTAAAATCTTTTACAATTCCGTTGCCCTAACATAGGCTAGCGATGTCTTCTTTTTCCTTTATTGTTGTTTGTTTCTAGATTTCATCTTTAATCAAAGAGAAACGCCTGCCATAATTCTATGTTTCATTTTCTTTTTCCTCGCTGAAATTGAGGTCTCTTTAGTGAGGTTTTAGAGTGGCATTTTCATGAAATAGAGAGTAACATAGGGGACAAGGCTGCCAATGGGACTAAGAGTCGTATTTGCAGCAATAATCTGATTCCTATAATTCACAAGGCCTTGGATGCGTGCAAACAATCTCTTCCAAAGAAAGGAGTTGCAAACACTTTCTCGGCTAACCCATGGTATGATGAAGAGTGTAAGACAGCCAAAATAACTTTGAAAGAGTGTGGGTTGAGCAAAGAAAATAGGAAGAAATATGAGAAGTTGGTGCAAACAAAAAAATACACGTATGTCAATACAAGAAGGAAAGAGTTAATTTCTCTTGGAAAACACAACCCCAAGGGTTTTTGGAGGGAGCTGCAACAAAAGAGAAAGCAGATTGAGAATAACATAACAGATATTCAATGGTTAGAATATTCAAAGCACCTTTATGAGAGAACCCAGGAGAAAAATTCCCCTCCCATGGTTAGCACGTCAAGAGATCTTTTCACGGTTGAAGATATCAAGCAAGGTATAAAAAATTTAGCAAATGGTAAAGCGATGGACATAGATGGGCTGCAAGCTGAATTCCTAAAGTAGGGAGTGGAAACCCTTGCTCCACACATCAAAAGATTGTTCAATGATGTTACTCGGGAAGGTTTTCCATCGGAATGGACAACTAGTGTTGTCATCCCTCTCTACAAAAGTGGTGACATTAATAACCCATCCAACTACCGCACTATTATGGTCAATCCTATTTTTGGAAAAAAAAATTAGGAGCATGTTAGAGCGAAGAATCAACAGTTGGAGAGAAAAAGAGGGAAAAAGAGCAAAAGGGCAAGTTGGTTTTAGGCCTGAGTACTCTACCATTGATCACTGCATCACTCTTAGGCATCTGATTGAAAAAATATGGGACACTCAAGGTGAAGAAGCCTTTTGTTGCTTCGTTGATTTTAAAAAAGCCTTTGATATGGTACCTAGAGACAAACTGTGGAACAAAATGGTTGAATTAAATATACCAGACGAGTATAGGGCTGCGGTCCATAGGCTTTATGAGCAGGTCATAGCTAAAATCAGAACAAGTGAAGGTATGTTTGAGTGTTTTGGCAGCAATATCGGGGTCAAACAGGGTTGTCCTCTATCACCCACTCTTTTTGGGTTATACATTGACAAGCTAGAAGATTGGTTAAACGGAATGAGCAAAGAAGGGGGCATTCAATTGGCTGGGTATGTGGTAAAGTTGTTGCTATATGTCGATGATCTTATTTTAATCTCAAAATCTGCACATGGTTTGAAAGAACTTTTGAAGGCCTTAGATCTATTTTGCCAAGAAGTGGGAATGCAAGTGAATACCACAAAGACTAAAATCATGATCTTTTCCCTAAAGAAGAAAAAAAATCATGATAACTTCCTTTTAGAAGGCAACCCTTTGGAGATAGTAAAAGAATACAAATACTTTGGAATTGACTTCCACTATAAGCTCAATTGGGAGACTAGTAGAACCAAAAGGATATAGGGAGGGTGGAAAGCTTCTTTCTTACTTCAAAACAGGTGCAGGAAAGCTGAACTTTGGGATTGGAAGACTAAGAAAACCCTCTTTGGTTTGTTGGTCACCCCGGTGGTTTTTTATGGCTGCGAAGTGTGGGGTAGCAACATGTCAAAGTATCGGTGGAGACAACTTGAAAGAATTCAAAAACATACCATCACCTACAACCTTAAAGTCAAAACCTTAGTCCCTTATGATATTCTCTTGGCTGAATTGGGAACTTTTCCGTTGGAGGCTTCAGCTATAATTCGCTTGCTAAACTACTTAAAGAAGGTTGAAAACATGGATAACCACCGCTGGCCCAAAATAGTTGTGAAGGAGGCCTTAAACCGTAGAAAGAAAACATGGATGGAGCAAAATGTCAAATGGTTGAGTAAATGGGACATTGACTTGCATGAGTGTCCTAACACCAATGAAGAAATTAAAAATTGCGTTACAAAAAAATTCATGATTGCCATGTGGACAAAGCAGATTGGGCGGAAAAAAGCACACTATGTCAAAGAGTTCAACCCAACTTGGGAATACGGTGAAAAAACTTATTTAGGGGCAGCTATTAAAGGGAAAGCAAGGTTGTTAATTGTTCAGTTGAGGACCAGGTCTCATCATCTTAGGTGTGAGACCGGAAGGTGGACTATTCCTAAAGAAACATGGGAGGACAAAATTTGCAAGTTTTGTAGCAAAGGAGCGGTCGAGACAGAATGGCACTTTATCAAGGAGTGCACAACCTACGAGAATCTTTGTACTCGGTATGTGGACTACTTAAGGATTGACAATCTGCATGAGTTATTCGATGAGGAGAAGATCAACATGACTGCCAGCTTTTTGGTCAAAATTCATAACAGAAGGTCCAACATCGAAAAGAATTTGGAGTTTGCGTAGTTTATTCTTTGTGATTCTCGGTCCCGTAGACCGTTTCGGTCTCGTGGACGATATTAAAATTTCATTCATTCATTCATTCACCCTAACTTTCTTTTGTTTGCTGATGAGTTTACAGAAGGCAGGGAAGGAGGATCCGACGACAAAGGTAGAATGGGGTGCATGGGAGGACAGTTTCCTTCTATGTTTTCCACTCCTCCTATTTACCCTACCTCCTTTCTTAGTGCAAGCGCTTACACTCTCCAACTTCTCTGAGCTGAAATAGACCAAGCGAAGTGATAGGGATGGCTATGGGTGTTTGGTTATTTCTCGTGTGTTTCATTTCATTGTGTAGGTCGCCATATCTGTTTGTTGCTGGAAACTCGACTTCTGCATATGTCCTTCCTTTCTTTCATTGTCTGGCTTATAAGGGGAGATTTATTTTTTGTTTTCTAAAATAATTTTTTTAAGAATTTAAATTTAATACTATCAGATAACAGAAAATAGCATTTCCTTAAACTAACTATCAGAAGATTGAACAAGGGCTTTCACATAGACATTTTTTTTTGCTCTATTCTTCACTACAACAACAAATAACTTACATACAATACAAATTTTTTCACTGTTGAACTTACATTTGCACATCAAAATGAACACGTCTATCTTGACATCATCCTCCTTCTTTACTTACAAATATCGCATTACAGCTCATTAAATATTTTTGTTTGCATCTGCACACGTCTAAAAGAATCAAACACCCATGTGAACCAATTTCTCACGTAGAAGTATATCTAGAATAGATAATCATAACAAGTTCATTTTTCTTTATTTTTCTAGTTGCAGATGTAACAGAGTATAAGATTTCTAATATACCTCATCTATCTACTTACAGATTTACAAGCTGTCACACCAAAGAGAGTTTCCTCTCATACATTTTTAACTTAAACTGGCAACAACTACATGTCTTGTAGTCTCTCTGTAAGGTATTTGCATTTTCTTTTACAGGGAAAAATAACCAACAACAAATTTAAATACAGACCTAGTTTACATTGTATTGCTCTACCTTTCACTAATACAATTTAAACTCTTCATTTTACAGGTTAAACACTATGCTAATATTTCTATGAAGATTTCACTTTAAACATATTGCTACAGAGTGACCATTTCACAGCCCTCTTACACAACACAGTTTTACATATATTAACATATGTCATACAGCTAAATGCATCTCACTTTTAATGCAGAATTTGTACAGTTTTACATATAACCAGAAGTTTCATGTAGCTATATACAACTCACTTTTAATGCACAGTGATACCAGTTAAGTTTACAACAACATCTCTCAACCATATTTCACATGCTTCTAGTTAACAAAGATTCTTAGAAGGAGATCTGTATGCAAATATGTATACATGTTTACAATGGAAACAACATAAAAACTATAGAGCATAACTCAACAATATAAAGGTAGCAACACTAGAGGAGTCCTCTCTCAAGGCATGAAACCTTCCAGCATGAATTCAACATGCACACAATAGAAAGACTCTCTCCATGACCAGTGGGAACTCACCTCTCAATCTTAGGGCTGAAAACCGCCCACCCCCAAGCTAGGGGAATTACCAAGATGACAAGGTTTGCACAACATAACACAACATTTCAACCATGATATTCATATTGCAGCAAACTTTTCACTTAACCAGCATCATTTAACACAAAAAACTTCATACAATGAATACAATACAGGTTTGTGACAACATATTACCCACAACACAAGACTCTCCATTAAGAGCCTAAAAAGGGGTAGTGGGGGTATCAACAAAAGAGGGAGAGTAGCAAAATTTTGTATGCATTTATCTTCATATCTACACACTTTCTCATACATAACACAAATCATACTTTCACTACCCAACCTCCATATCATACACAATCACCACCATACCATGTTATGAAACACACCAATTTTTCACATAACCAAGCAAGCTTTCTATGGGTACTCATACCCTTACAACAACCCCTTTTATGGACATCTCACCCACTTAACCCCACACATAACGAAACCTCCATATAATGGTAGGTTCATTCAAAATGACAAACAACATACAACACAACAGCCACAACAAATAACACAAATATTTATTTGTAGTAAAATGCTTACACTCATTTTCATAAACAAAAAGACACAAAAAAGGGAGTAATACCAACCTAGATTATCCTTAAATTGACAATGGTGGATACAAAAACCAGCAATACCTCTTCTAAGCATCCTTTACTCCCTTCAAGGTTGATAGCCAAACCAGAGTGAATGAGTAAATCCCAATGCTAGAGTTTTTTTCAAAAAAAAATTCCCATAAGAACCCCAATTCCTCATCTTCAATTGTGAGGGCGACAAGTGTCACCTCCACAATTGATCACCCATCACTCTCAATCCAGCCATTCACACTTTTGGTGTGAGGGTTCTTTTAAGCATGCCTAAAAGTCCCATGCCTTATCCACTTTTTGAATTTCGTCACTTATGAAAAAGGCTTCATAAAAGCAGCCCTAAAGCACTAAAATTAACTTTTAAACCCATGAAATTAACCCCAAGCCCTAGCCTTATGACCTAGGGTCATGAAAACATCATAAAACATAAATAAAACACATTAAATCACATTAAAACTTGGACTTGAAATCTCACCATAATCAATTTGCACAAGACATTGCACTAGACATTAACACAATAATTCTTACTAGCCCATCACTACACATTATCCACATTATATAGAAGCATGACATATAAGACCTTATCCTCTCCAATGAGCTAGGTCGATTTCACAAGAAATGCACATATGTCACCTTGGTATTTCCTCGGGTCCACTGGTCATGGACTAAACTTACACACTCAATGCAAACTTTAATCCATCATCATAATAAAATTAAGCATGATAGATACAACATGATATCTATGTAGTAGCATTTAAATAACTAAGCAACTCATCACATTCATTCATCCCATGATATTAGAATCATAACATTAATAGAATCAACTTCAAACAAGATAGGTCATAAATGCACTACATGTGACATCTTTCAAAATATGTCTAACCATATTAAGATATGCTCATAGAAAATGATACAAAATTATTAGATTAGTTCAAATAGTTGCATAACACCACAAAACCATATCGATAAAGATAACATGCATGCATGAGTGTAATGTATCTATGGTAACATCAAAGCATGTCAAATTAAAATCTACGATATCAAAACATCCATAATCAAAAACTGTCTATGTGGATCATACAAGTCACATAAGTCATAAATGTCCCTAGTACTAAGAAGATAGGTCTCACATCCTGCCCCCTAGGGTTGGACTTCCTCTTGGAAGTCCCTAAAGAGGTAAGGGTATAATGTCCTCATCCATGATGTGTCCTCCCAGGTGATGGCAACCTCATCATATTTGTCTCACTGGACCCTAACCTGGTCTAGTTCTCATCCTCGAGGGACCAATTTCTAACGACCCAAGATGTGAATGGGATCCAGTGCCAACTGGTCTTCCGACTCCACCTGTAAGGCATCCCAATCCAAAACATTAGATGGATCATCCACATAATGTTGCAAAATAGAAACATGAAAAACATCATGGATACTTGTGATAAGCTAGATGGCAAGGCTAGACGATAAGCAATTGGTCCTATTCGCTCCTGAATCTCAAAGGGGCCCACAAATTGAGGTGCAAGCTTAGAGCCCTTTCCATATCAAATTGGAATCTTATGCAGTTGTACTTAGGAATACTCGATCACCCATTGTAAAGCTTTGATTTGTCCTCTTAGCATCCACATACATCTTCTAACGATCCTGAGCCTGTTGTAACCATTGTTTGATCAAAACTACTTATCGCTCCATATCCTGTAACAACTCTGGACAAATGGAAACCATGCCCTCACTCCTATCCCAACTCAATGGAGTCCTACAAGGTTTGCCATACAACACCTGATAAGGTGGCATACCTAGAGAACTATGGTGACTGTTGTTGTAGGCAAAATCGACTAGGTAAAGGTACTCATCCCATTTAGACTAATGATCCATCACATACATGCGTAGCATATCCCCTAATACTTGATTAACTCTCTTGATCTATCCATCTATCTTTGGATGATATGTGGTACTAAAATTGAGCTGAGTGTCCAAATCCTATTGTAATGCTCACCAAAAAGTTGAGGTGAAAACTAAATCCCATGCAACCTGACAATATCGTCCAAGAACACCCTCACTACTGTTGGCATTGTGTAGGTAGTCCGAACTGGAGAGAAATGAGCTACCTTGGTCAACTTGTCAATTGTTACCATAATAGCATCATGGTGTTGAGAAGACAAAGGTAGACCAACAATTAAGTCCATGGAAATGGTATCCCATTTCCACTCCAGAATCTCATGGGGGTAAAGGAGTCCTGCTAGATGTTGGTGCTTAGCAATGACTCTTTGACACTCAAGGCACCAAGCAACAAACTCTATAATATCTCGATGCATCCCTACCCAATGATATAACTGATGAAGATCCGCATGCATCTTCTTTACCCCTGGATGTGCTGCATATGGAGATCTATGTGCCTCTGACAATATCATTGTCTGAAGATTCCCACATTGTGGAACATATATGCGCCCTCTATGACGTAACAACCCATCTTAATCCAAGGTGTATCTTGAATATTTTCCCATAAGGGCTCGCTGATATTGTAACTCACTCTGAACCTCACAGAACCAATTACCCTCTGACAACTGTTGCAAGATGCGAGTCTTCAGGTCTATACCCACTATCATATCCATCACTTCATGTCATCACCTACTCAATGCATCAACTAATACATTCTCCTTTCCTTTGATCTAATGTACATAAAAGTCATACTCACACAAGAACTCCGTCCAAGATCTTTTATGAGCATTCAAATTTGGCTAAGTGGAAATATACTATAAGCTACAATGATCAGAATGAAGCTCAAAACAGTGGCCAAGAAGAAAGTGTCTCCATCTAATAAGAGTGTGCACTACTACTACTAGCTATGACTCATGTGTGGGGTAGTTAAGCTCATGGGTCTTGAGTTTTCATGAATCATACATGATCAATCGACCCTCCTGCATAAGTACTACTCCAATACCATCCAATGATGGATCTATACAAACCACAAAATCTAAGGATGTATTGGCTACTGCCAAAATGGGAGCACTAGTGAGATGCTCCTTAAGGGTCTAAAATTCCCTCTCACATTGCTTTGTTCACTCAAACTTCTTCCCCTTTCACTGAAGGGAAGTAATAGGATGTGCTATCCTAGAGAAACCCTCCACAAAATGACAATAGTAACTAGCTAGTCCCATAAAACTCCTAACCTATGTAACACTAGTGGGTGATAGCCAATCCATAATGGCACTAATCTTCGATGGATCTATTGAGATACCATCACCCAATATGATATGACCCAAATACTAGACCTCTTTCCAAAAGAATGAGCACTTAGCTAAATTGGCATAAAGCTATTGTCATCTCAAACACTGTAAGACCTATCTCAAGTGTTGTTCATGCTCCTCTACTATTTGTGAGTAAATTAGAATGGAATCCAAGAATATCAACACATTTTTTTCCAAGAATGTGTGGAATACCCCGTTCATTAAGATCACGAACACTATAGGGAATTCGTCAACCCAAATGACACCATTGTAAACTCATAGTGTCCATAACGAGTCTTGAATGTTGTCTTGTGGATATCTGCCTCCATAATCCTCATCTGATGGTATCCAAAATTTATGTCAATCTTGGAGAACACCTTGACTTCCCTCACCTAGCCAAACAAATCATCAATCCTGAGCAGAGGGTAGTGGTTCTTAATTCTCAACTTGTTCAGTTTCCTATAATCAATGCATAGATGAAGGGACCCATCCTTCTTAACAAAGATGATAGGTGCACCCCAAGGTGTGATGCTAGGTCGAATGTGCGGCTTCTATAATAGCTCCTCGAACTGAATCTTGAGCTCATTGAGCTCCTATGTTGTCATCCTATATGGTGCCCTCGATACTGGCTAAGTTCCTAGAGCTAAATCAATGTGAAATTCCACCTCTCTATGGGGAGACATCCTTGATAACTCTGAGGGAAAAATATCTGCAAACTCTCTGAGAATAAGATAGTCATCCAATGACACCTATGTCAAGCCCTCTAACTTATCACTAGTAGTGATAGAAAATATCTAGCATCCACTCCTCATGCACTGCTTCAGCTACATAGCAGATATCATGCGAAGAGAAATGGGCATGTGCACCCCTGAGATTGCTAATGATATACCTTGATCATCAATACACTTGATTGTCTTACGATGACAATCAATCTTAGCTTGATGTGCATCAAGCCAATCCATAGCCAACACTATGTTGTAGGATCCCAATAGAATAATATGAAGATCCACCATGGTGGTGATAGCCCCAAGAGTCAACTGACACCCATGAACCATTGATTCAATGACCACCTTGGCCCCCGAAGCTAACTCTTCCTTCCACCTATCATCTTTCCTAGATGCCAGTAGCATGCAGTGATCCACTATGACAAAGAAAATAAAATATTTTGATGCTCTTAAGTCAAATAATACAGTAATTGATACACCATCAATCATATTTACTACCTCGATAATGGTGGCTTGATGCTTGGCCCATTGGTTCTCGACCATTGCAAAAATATAGTGGGGCTTGCCCATATCGCAAACTGACAACTCAGAAGCTCTGGGATGAGATCCTCCTACTGCAAAAACCTATGGATACTCCCTGGCTAAAAAACCTGCACCACCACACACATAGAAAAGTCATCTTGTCTATACCTATGTTAGTTGGGTCCTACTGAACTGATAAAATATAGGCCTCCCAAAACTATTGTGTCCTCTAGAAGACTCTTGGGATCAAGGAGGATCTACATGCTGACCTTGTGGCCTCTGATATCTACGTGGGTTTTGTATGTGCCATGCTCTTGGATGGTGACCCTGTGCGCCTTGCTATGGCCTAGACCTTTGTGTCTGATGTTGTTGTTGATGTGGCCTAGGGGACCCAAATGAAGGTCTAATCCCCCCTTCGCTATAAGGGTAGTCTACGAAAACTATGCTCCTACTGGCCCTGATTACGATTTTGAAACCACTCATGAGACTCCTGTGTCTTGCTATGTACATCCTATTCTATGTATGCCTTCTCCATGATGACCCTAAGGTCCTTGGGATCGACCATACGCACTGGTCTTGAAATGGTAGGGTTCAACCCCCTAATGAACCAATTGACAAGTAACTTCTCATCTTCAATATGGTCCAAATACTGTAAAAGATCAAGAAATCAGCTCTTGTATTGAGCCACTATAAGACCCCTTTACTGTAGATCATGGAACTCATCAATATGCCTCTGACAAAAATAATCTGAAATATACTACGCTTTGAAGTGATCTAAGAAGGTATCCCATGTAATCATGTCCATAGATAAGTGGTACTTCTGCTCCTCTTGATGCCACCAAATAGAAGCAAACTATCTCAACAAGTGAATAGACACCCTAGCCTTAAGGTTGCTCCCATATGGTTGCAAGCCAAAGTGTTTGTCAAGACTAAGTAACCATGACTCTACCTCCACCGTATTGGTGTATCCTAAAAGCTTTGGTGTCTTAAGGTGAAGCAGATCATGAAGCTCGTCTCATGTATCTCATAAGACTCTTGGTGCCATAGGTGGTGGTGGAATATACACAAACTCCTCCTCTAACTCAATTTCTCATGCCCCTTGATGGCATGGGGGACTCGTGTTGTGCTCATGTGACCCTGCATTATGCCCCTAGCCCTTAGGCTGATCCACATGTGGCACCTCACCCTCAGGTTGATCCTCATGTAGTACCTCACAGTTAGGATTCTCTACATGTGGTACCTCAATTGCCATAGGTAGTCTTTTCTCAATAACCCCTATCAGATTTTGCAGTGCCTGTAGTATATGTGGCTCTAGCTTTGGCTACTCACCTCGATGAGAATCCTCTGTATGTCATGACTCTTGTGGCACATTGAAATATTCCAAGACAATTTTTTTTTTTAATATTTTCAATTGCAAATTAAAAGCCAAGGCACCCATTAAGGTTAGCAGCTAAACCAAACAATGTTGAAGCAACTCTAACCAGAATGTACACCAGGATCCCGATGTGGGCAAGGTGTGAGCATTGGTCAGAGGGTCTGAATGCAGAAACAGATCTAGAAGGAACTCCAACCAAGGATGGCGCCAATGATGGGGAGCATATGGTCAGAGGATCTTCTACACTACAAATACTAAAAGAAAACTCAACACCAAGTATGTGCTACCCAATCCAGTGTGGAATTGAAGCGACCATATGGTGGAGTGCTAAGAATTACAATGCTTTGAAGGGAAATAAGCTAGAATGCTGAAAGTAACTTGACACCCAGAATTTGCTTTCTAACCCGGAGTGGGGAAGGAGCTACCATAGGGTGGAGGTGTCAAATATTACAAAGCGACTTCAGAATATGAAATAAGCATTACGAAGCGGAATTAAGCAAGATTGAGAACTGTTGCCAGTACTATTGTCAGCTTACAAAATGAAGAGCATTCACCTGCCAAGAGCATATGAATTTAATAGATTAGCTTTACATCATATAAAAGAACTCTCCTTTGCTTAATCACGGATGCTAAAACCAATGTCTTCTCTCAGAGACCAAATGATGATTCTGATTTTTAACAGATCTTTACTTTAATTTTATAACCAGCAACTATTAATTGACATAAATGATCACAACTCTCTCATAGGTCATCCGATTGACATGAAATGAAATGCAATAGACCCTAATGATGAAGGCGCCCAAGACTGCAACCCAAAATAGACCCAAAAGCCTCTATTTAATTTATGCATGAAAATCAATGCATGGACAGATGGTACGGCCCAGCAAGAGGGGCGATTTGACTTTAAAAATTGAATCCTTTTCCAAAAAATCTGAAACTTAAGGAAATAGTTCGTCCTTCATAGACAGAGAGATCTAGACAATACCCAAAATGATATTTTTTTGTATTTTTGACTTATGAATGAAAAAGACAATCTGCTATAATAAAAATGCAATTCTAAAACCCTCTAATATGCATAATCTGAACTAGAAAGCCATAAACTTATTACAATGCACAAATCCCAATGCAAAACTCTCAAACTACACTATCTCACCACTAGTCGCTAGTCGCTATCTCTCAAGTGAGAAGCAATGCCAAGCTAGGAGGCATACATTCCTCGAAGCAATCCCAAAGCCAATCCGGCAGCATAACATTCCTGTAGACAAAAGATGATCTCAATGATAACCAATGGCCTCCTTTTATAATTTTTAGATGATCTTTCTCGAAACCCTAAACTTCCTTTTCGAACCAAACCCTAATCCTCCAATAGAAGGCGTCCCACTTTTCCAAGCAAACTTTGACTTTTTAATAATACTTTATTTCCTCCTTGAAGTTGGCGTCCAATTTGAGCTTGGGTTACTCTTTACTTTATAAGAAATATAATTAATTTCTTTCAATGAGGTGCCCACCCATAAAGACATCTTTTAAAACAACTTAAAGTGACGAGCTAGGCCAAGGGGGTCAAGGTTAAAATATAACATTAAAACATGAATTTTAATTAAATAATTCGACTTATCTCTCCAATTGTGCCCCGAAGCCATAAATGAGCAAGCCAACTGATCAGTCTGAAGTAGGTCAACCATGCCGAAACCAACAGGAACACTGCCAGAAATAGAATTTACTAAAAATAGTAAATTCCTGAAATTGCTCAGAATGCCAAGAACAACATATCACTACGAAGCTCTCTGAAAACCCAGAAAGAATCAACCATTGAAACAACCAAACTCAAGTAAGAGCATCCTTCGAAACATGAAACCCTAATTTCACCTTCCGAATAGCCTACGGGTCTCCAGAATAGGCTAACGGTCACTGGAAAGATCATGCTCAAGAAGGGGACATTACAGTCCGCTCTCCCCAAGATTGCTTGTCCTCAAGCAATTGCAAACCTGAATGCTGCAGAATCTCATCATTCTCCGAAGTCGCATCCTCCATAGGCAAATTCTTCCACTTCACCAAGTATTCTCGAATTATCCTTTTTCTCAAAGAATGCTCTCGGGAATCAAGAATCTCTTCTGGAATCAAAACTAACTGTCCTTCTTCATCCAAAGGTGGCAACTGTGATGAAGCAACAACATTATGTCCAAGGGCCTTCTTGAGGCGAGACACATGGAAGACATTGTGCACTCTGCTATTCGAGGGTAGCTCCAACTCATAAGCTACAGCTCCCACCTTTCTAATAACCCTGAACGGCCCATAGAAATGAGGTTTGAGCTTCTCAACTCCACTCTTCTTGAGAGTAGACTGTCTGTAGGGCTGTAGTCGAAGATAAACCATATCTCCAACCTCAAAAGAACACTCAACTCACCACTGATCAGCGTACATCTTCTACTGATTCTGTGCAATCTAAAGATTGTTCTTCAAGGATTTCAAAATATCTTGACTTTGCTGCAAAAAATCCTTGGCTTGAGGGGCTTTGCTATCGCCAAACACCAAATTAGCAAAGCTAGGAGCTTCGTAACCATAAAGAGCCAAGAAGGGTGACATCCTTATTGACATGTGGAAGGTAGAATTATAACAATATTCTCCTATGTGAAGCCATTTCACCCATGCCCTCTGCTGCTCCGAAACATAGTTTCTCAAATAGCCTTCCAACCACTTGTTCACTATCTCAGTTTGTCCATCTGTTTGGGGGTGATAACTAGTACTTGGAGTAAGTACTGTACCACTCATTCTAAAGATCTCTTGCCAAAAAGTGCTTAGGAACTTGTTGTCCCTATCACTCACAATGTTTTTTGGCAACCCATGTAGCCTAAACACCTCGTGAAAAAACAAATCTGCAACTTGGGCTGTTGAAAACAAGCAAATTTTGTTAATTTGTCCACTACAACATAGATACAGTCTTTTCCTTGGGCCTTGGGCAACCCTGTGATGAAGTCCATTGATATGCTTTCCCATTTTTGATTGGGAATAGGAAGAGGTTGCAGCAAACCAACAGGTAGAGTATGCTCATTCTTGTTCATTTGACAAGTGGGACACTCCTGAATGTAGCGTTGAACTTCCCCTTTCAGCCCCTTCCAAGAAAATCTTTCCCGAATCTGCCTAAATGTCTTGAAGAACCCATGATGACCAGCAAGCGGGATGTCATGAAATGTCAACAAAATATTCTTTTTGAGCTTAGAATCAGCCACCAAAAAGATTCTTCCCTTGTAATGTATCAACCCTTCAACCACCTTGTACCTTTCATCATGAAAAGTGCCCTCAATGATGCTGGTTGTGAATTGATTTTTGACATAATTAGCAAGCAACATGTCCTTCCAATCAGCAGTAAGCTCACATAATGAGTTCAAATGCGGTCTCCTAGATAGGGCATCCGCCACAATATTGTTTTTTCCCTTGACGTATTCAATATCAAATCATAAGCTTGAAGCTTACTCACCCACTTTTGTTGCCTTTCATTCAAATCTTTCTGATGCATGAAGTGCTTGAGACTATTATGATCAATTTTGACCACAAACTTGCTCCCCACCAGATACTGTCTGAACTTAGCTAAAGCATGCATAATGGCGAGCATTTCCTTGTCGTAGATGGAGTAGGTCCTTTCCACACCTCTTAACTTTCTGCTCTCAAACACAATGGGATGTTTGTCTTGCATCAAAACAGCCCCAACTCCTTCACCGAATGCATCACACTGTAGCTCGAATGGTTTGGAAAAGTCAAGAATAGCTAAAACCGGACAAGAGCTCATGATTCTTTTAAACTTATCAAAAGTAATTTGGGCCTTTTCTGACCAACAAAAAGCCCCTTTTTCGTGAGGTCAGTAAGAGGAGTAGCATTCTGCGAATAGCCCTTCACAAATCTTCTGTAGAATCCACAAAGGCCCAAGAATCCTTTCAAACGAGTCAAATTCTTAGGAGTTGGCCAATCAACCATTGCTTTGATCTTTCTGGGATCAACCTTAACTCCTTCAGCACTGATTATATGACCAAGGTACAACAACTCCTTCATCCCAAACTCACATTTGGATTCTTTTGCAAACAAACTCTCTGATTCAAGGATGCCAAGCACTTCCTCCAAGTGCTTGAGATGTTCTTCCCATGTCTTGCTGAAGATTAGAATATCATCAAAAAATATCAATACACACTTCCTCAACTGCTTTTGAAAGACTCTGTTCATATAAGACTAGAAGGTAGCTGGAACATTAGTCAACCCAAATGGCATGAATAGAAACTCGAAGTGGCCATAGTGGCATCTAAATGTTGTCTTCTCAACATCAGATCCTCTCATCCGAATCTGGTAGTAGCCTGATCTTAAATCAATTTTTGAAAAGAACTTGGCTCCATGTAGCTCATCAATGAGCTCATCAATCCTCAGAATGGGGTATCGATTTTTGATGATGCTTTGATTCAAAGCACGATAGTCCACACACATGCGGATGGTACCATCCTTCTTCACAAGAACAACTACTGAAGCGAAGGGACTCTTGCTTGGACGAATGAAGCCCATTTCCAAGAGTTCCTAAATATTTTTCTCAATCTTGTCCTTCTGCTTCTTAGGGTACCGATATGGAGTTGTAATAACTGGTTTAGCTCCTTCGTTGAGCTCTATGACATGCTCCGAACCCCGTTCAGGAGGCGGTCCAGGAGGTAAATCAGCAAACACCTTACTCCTTTTTGTGAGTACAGACTGAATATCAAGAGGATAGTCTCTCTTTGTTTTGACCAGACTAGTAGGAAGAATCATACATTTTGCAGCCCACTCAACTTGTTCATTCCGAATCAGCCTTGCCATTCTCTTGAATGACACAATCCGAGGACCACCATTGGACATTCCTCTTAGCACTACCTTCTTCCCATCGGATTGAAACTTGAGCTCCATGGTTTGCAGATTTAAAGAGATTTCTCCAAGGGAACGCAACCATTGAATTCCTAGAACGGCATCCGTATCTCCAATGTTGACTACATAAAAGTCGTCCTTGACGTCATAGTTTCCCAATTGCATAGTCATGTTTGAGATCTTCTTAGTGCATGAGATGTGAAACCCATCAACAACCATAACCTTAAAGCCTTCAAATTCTTTTGTTTCCAGCCCCTTCTTTGCTACCACAACTTCATCAATGAAGTTATGCGTTGCTCCAGTGTCAATCAAAGGAACTATTCGTTGCCCCTTAATCATCCCTCTAACTTTGAAGGATTCATTCTTCTGGAAGCTCGAAAGTTGAGCCAAGGTACCTCCACTTCCCTTTTCATCTTCAAACTCTTCTGGAACTCTTTCCACTTCACTATCTTCAAAATCAGATTGCTGGTCTGAGAAATCAGAATTACTTTCACCAGCTGAATAGTATTCAATCTGATTAAATTTAAATCCCTTTGGGCAAACATGATCATGAGACCATTTTTCCCTACACCAGAAACATAACCCCTTTCTTCTGAGTTCGTTCAGTGTCTCAGGATCCAATCTTGTGATGTGAGGATTTTGCTATTTGAACTCCTTGTGCTGAGGTCTCACAGGAGGTCTTTGATGAGGCCTTTTCTCTTTATCCCCTTTGTGAAAGGATGGCCTGGGTTGGAACTTTGCCTTAGGAGCAATCCACTCCATGTTTCTTGCCTTCTTCATGGCCTCCTGTAGGGAGGGTGGATCAAAAGCTTTAATCCAACCCTTGAGTGGCTCCATCAATCCTTCACTAAAAAGGATCACCAAATGCCTCTTAGTGATTCCTGTGACAATGAATGGGAGTCTCTGAAACTAAGCTATGTAGGCATCAACTATACCATATTGCCTAAGCTATGCCAATTCTCTGAAATGTATTTTAGGATCTTTTTTTTCAAATCTCTCAATGAGCCTATTGGTGAACTCATCTTAGGTAGTGATAGACCGATGACCCAAGGTGATTAGGCCATGGTGCCACCACTCATGTGCCACCCCATCAAGGTGTAGCGTAGCGAACTTAATCGCCTCCTCTTCCGCCATGGGTCTAAGAGCTAGATAATTATCTAACTTTTGTATCCAAGCTCTGGCTGAGCTGTTGTCACTCCCGTCAAAGTGTGGAAGCATGACCTTTTTGACAACTTGATGCAAATCACCATGTACTGTTATTCTTCTTTGTTCATATTGTCTTCCTTGTCCTCTGTTCTTCCTTTTATGATCCATAAAATCATTATATGACATATCCATCTTAATTTCATCAGGTAGAGAATCATACTCAGTACGGTCGAGTCTCAACTATTCAACAAATGAAGCATTTTCTTTTGGATCAGGTTGAGTGTTTACTGGTGCCAAGAAGGTGGGTTTGAATGGTCTGGAGGAAATGTATGTGTTGTTTGAAGCAGGATGAGCAACATGTCCATCATGCTAGTTGGTGGCACTGTGTTCTCCTCTATGTCGTGGATTGCTTTGTGGGGTTGTGTTCTGGCCCACTTTCCCCATCATGAGAGATACCATATCCATTAAGGCATCCATCTTCCTCTCAAATCTCTTCCCTGGACTTACCGACCTTTCTCTTCCCTTCCCATTATCTTCTCTGTTACCACCCGATGTCCTCTCATTATCTCCCATTTATGTTTCCTGAGATGACTCCCAATGAGCCCTCAAGACCTCTGAAGCTGTCTGACCTTCTAGAACTTGATAGAACTGAAACTGATTTGCAGCCTTCTTGTCTTCCCTTGCTAAGTATCTCTTTTCTCTGTCACTCATAGACGGTTTGTTTCACAGGATGGCAGGAAATGTGGCTCTGATACCACTGAAATATTCTGAGACAATTTTTTTTAAAAAAATTTCAATTGCAAATTAAAAGCCAAGGCACCCGTTAAGGTTAGCAGCTAAACCAAACAATGCTGAAGCAACTCTAACTAGAATGTACACCAGGATCCCGATGTGGGCAAGGTGTGAGCATTGGCCAGAGGGTCTGAATGCAGAAATAGAACTGGAAGGAACTCCAACCAAGGATGGCGCCAATGATGGTGAGCATATGATCAGAGGATCTTCTACACTACAAATACTAAAAGAAAACTCGACACCAAGTATGTGCTACCCAATCCAGTGTGGAATTGAAGCGACCATATGGCGGAGTGCTAAGAATTACAATGCTTTGAAGGGAAATAAGCTAGAATGTTGAAAGTAACTCGACACCCAGAATGTGCTTTCTAACCCGGAGTGGGGAAGGAGCTGCCATAGGGCGGAGGTGTCAGATATTACAGAGCGACTTCAGAATATGAAATAAGCATTACGAAGCAGAATTAAGCAAGATTGAGAACTACTGCCAGTACTACTGTCAACTTACAAAATGAAGAGCATTCGCCTGCCAAGAGCATATGAATTTAATAGATTAGCTTTACATCATATAAAAGAACTCTCCTTTGCTTAATCACGGATGCTAAAACCAATGTCTTCTCTCAGAGACCAAATGATGATTCTGATTTTTAACAGATCTGCACTTTAATTTTATAACCAGCAACTATTAACTGACATAAATGATCATAACTCTCTCATAGGTCATCCGATTGACATGAAATGAAATGCAATAGACCCTAATGATGAAGGCGCCCAAGACTGCAACCCAAAACAGACCCAAAAGCCTCTATTTAATTTATGCACAGAAATCAATGCAAGGACAGATGGTACGACCCAGCAAGAGGGGCGATTTGACTTTAAAAATTGAATCCTTTTCCAAAAAATATGAAACTTAAGGAAATAGTTCGTCCTTCACTGATAGAGAGATCTAGACAATACCCAAAATGATATTTTTTTGTATTTTTGACTTATGAATGAAAAAGACAATTTGCTATAATAAAAAATGCAATTCTAAAACCTTCTAATATGCATAATCTAAACTAGAAAGCCATAAGCTGATTACAATGCACAAATCCCAATGCAAAACTCTCAAACTACACTATCTCACCACTAGTCGCTATCTCTCAAGCGAGAAGCAATGCCAAGCTAGGAGGCGTACATTCCTCGAAGTAATCCCAAAGCCAATCCGGCAGCATAACATTCCTGTAGACAAAAGATGATCTCAATGATAACCAATGGCCTCCTTTTATAATTTTTAGATGATCTTTCTCGAAACCCTAAACTTCCTTTTCGAACCAAACCCTAATCCTCCAATAGAAGGCATCCCACTTTTCCAAGCAAACTTTGACTTTTTAATAATACTTTATTTCCTCCTTGAAGTTGGCGTCCAATTTGAGCTTGGGTTAATCTTTACTTTATAAGAAATATAATTAATTTCTTTCAATGAGGCGCCCACCCATAAAGACATCTTTTAAAACAACTTAAAGTGACAAGCTAGGCCAAGGGGGTCAATGTTAAAATATAACATTAAAACATGACTTTTAATTAAATAATTCGACTTAACTCTCCAATTGTGCCCCGAAGCCATAAATGAGCAAGCCAACTGATCAGTCTGAAGTAGAAGGTCAACCATGCCGAAACCAATAGGAACACTGCCAAAAATAGAATTTACTAAAAATAGTAAATTCCTAAAATTGCTCAGAATGCCAAGAACAACATATCACTGCGAAGCTCTCTGAAAACCCAGAAAGAATTTTCCATTGAAACAACCAACCTCAAGCAAGAGCATCCTTCAAAACATGAAACCTTAATTTCACCTTCCGAATAGCCTACGGGTCTCCAGAATAGGCTAACAGTCACTGGAAAGATCATGCTCGAGAAGGGGACATTACACACATCGCATCCACGAGATCATCTTGGAGCTCCTCTCCTCGCATTATGAGGCATCCTACAATTTTCAAGGTATAACTTTAATTAGTTTACTATTTAATTCAGCCCAAAAGATCCTAGTGTTTGAAAACTTGGACCTAATACCAAATGTCATGCCCTAAATTTTGCACTTGGGCATGGACACAACTAACAACTTTTTTTTTTAAAAAGGAAACACAAAAAATATTGCACAATGCTAGATTTGTGCACACATGTAGGTAACTACACATGTCAAGGAGGAGATTTTCATGAGCAACCTTGCAGTTGGCACATCGTCTGAGGGTGGGGAAGAGTATGAATTTTATTTGGTAGGACACTAGTATCTAGGGAACATTATCACATTGTAAGTCAAGGACATACCCGATGGTAACTATTGACTACATACCTTATCTCCATGTAACCCCTTCTCAACCATTTAAATTTTAACGAAGTTACATTAATGATTCTTGTTTTAGCATTCATCGTTTATCCTATTGTCTTCCCTCTTAACCTCAATGTTAGATTTCAGAATTTAATAATGTTGCACATATTATCATTAGTTGGGCATTGATGTTAACATCAATCCTCATTGATTTACTTAATGTTCCCATCCTTGTAGAGGAACCATAATGTTAACAGTTCTATTTTATTGGTGACATTTACATTATTGTCAATTAATGTTAATTGACTAATCATTTAAATTTTTCCAAGGTATCTCCATTATGTTTACATTACATAGTGGTTGTCTAGTTATTTATATGCGACAAGGGTGTTATAATTTGACCAACAAGGTTATCAAATTATATCGTCGATTAATTTGCTATGATCACCAATACAATTAATAGTCATTTCAAATTTCTATCTTGACTTCTTAATGCTAATACTAGTAATTTTTTTGTGATATTAATAATCACATTAAGATCCGTATGAAGATTTAAGATTCTCATATTTTAATATTAATGTAAAATTCTAGTCTATAAGTGCTACCATTAAGTGACACATTTACTTCTATTAACAATAATTTTGAATTCTACTTTCATATATTATTGTTAATTGATAATGTTTAATCTATTATCAATTATATCAAGTAACATTATGATTCTACTCAACATATTAAAATGAGCTCATTTAATATTAATATTACTTATTAATTCTACTCATTAATTATTACTATTGAATATATTTTTTTCACATTTGAAATCATAGTATTAACATTATTTACTATTGTCATTATATAATGTTAAAAGATAATTCTATTTACGATGGAGATAGAGGTTTTATTATTATTGTATATATAAATATTTTTATATATATATTTTTCAATTGAATCAAGTTAGTGATAACAATAATGTTAATATTGGTCTGTGAGTATTGAACACTATCATTTAGCCTGCTGCCAAAACAGTAATTATTTACATCCAAGAATTACATTGCATTACACCAACATTGTCTTGATTAAAATAATAACCATATCCACGTCATATCGTTGTATTCATTTACACAACTAATAAATGTTATTTCTACCAATATCGACATTACCTCAAGTTTCTTTCTGGCTTAAAATTTAATATTGTTAAATAGGGCCGATGAGATAAATCATTATTAACATCGATGTTTTAAATGTTGAAACCTATAATTTCAAACCACCTGATTAATAATTCTCTTTTAATTTGCATTCGGGTCTATTTTGAATGGACTTGGGCGTCGAGTTTTTTTTGTTTAAGTGAAATTTAAAAATCTCTCACAATTTTGTTTCCCTAACATAGTGTTATGTCTTCTTTTTCCATATTGTTGTTTGTTTCCAGTTTTCATCTTTAGTCAAAGAGAAACGTCTGCCCTAATTCTGTGTTTTATTTCTTTTTCCTCACCCTAACTTTCTTTTATTTATCGTTGAGTTTGCAGAAGGCAGGGAAGGAGGATCTGACGACAAAGGTAGAATGGGGTGCATTTCCAAGGATGGTTTGCTTCTACGTTTTCCACTACTTCTCTTATTTACCCTATCTCCTTTCCTGGTGCAAGCGTCTACCCTCTGACTTCTCTGAGCTGAAATAGACCAATGGAGCTGACATGGGCGACTATGGGTGTTTGGTTATTTTTCGTGTGTTTCATTTCATTGTGCAGGCTGCCATATCCGTTTGTTGTTGGAAACTCGCCTTCTGCATATGTCCTTCCTTTCTTTCATGTATGGCTTATAAGGGGAGAAACCCCTTCTTGGGGCGGTGGCCTTTGGTCGTCTATGCCCACCACAGAGCCGTCCCCTTTAGGGGCGCGACCTTTGTGGTGGCCGTAGCCTCCCATAGGGCCATGCCTTGAGGAGGGCGTTCCCTCTCATTTTTTAAAATATTATTTGTTGTTCATTTATATTTTATTTTTTAAAAATAGAACTTTTAAGAATGTAAATTTATTACTACCAGATAACAGAAAATGGCATTTCCTTAAACTAACTATCAGAAGATTGAACAAGGGCTTTCATACATGCATTTTTTCTGCTCTATTCTTCTCTACAACAACAAATGACTTACATACAATGCATAGATTTATTCTCTGTTGATCTTACATTTGCACACCAAAATGAACATATCTATCTTGACATAATCCTCCTTCGCTTACAAATATCACATTACAACTCATTAATGATTTTTTTTGCATTTGCACATGTCTAAAAGAATCGAACACCCATGTGAAGAAATTTCTCATGCAGAAGTCTATCTAGAATAGCTAATCATAACGAGTTCATTTTTCTTTAGTTTTCCAGTTGGAGATGTAATAGAGTACAAGATTTCTAATATACCTTGTCTATCTACTTGCAAATTTACAAGCTGCCACACCTGAGAGAGTTTCCTATCAGACATTTTTAACTTAAACTGGCAACAACTATATGTCATGTAGTCTCTCTGTAAGGTATTTTCATTTTCTTTTATAGGGAAAAATAACCAGCAACAAATTAAAATACAAACCTAGTTTACATTGTATTTCACTGCCTTTCACTAATACAATTTAAACCCTTCATTTTGTAGGTTACTAGCTATGCTAAGATTTCTATGAAGATTTCACTTTAAACATATTACTACAAAGTGACAATTTCACAACCCTCTTACACAACACGGTTTTACATATAGTAACAGATTTCATACAACTAAATGCATATCACTTTTAGAGTATAGTTTGTACAATTTTACACATAACCAGAAGTTTCATGCAGCTATATAAAACTCACTTTTAATGCACAGTGATATCAGTTGAGTTTACAACATCTCTCGACCATATTTCGCATGCTTCTAGTTAACAAAGATTCTTAGAAGGAGATCTATATGCAAATATGTATACATGTTTACAATGGAAATAACATAAAAACTACAGAGCATAACTCAACAATATGCAGGCAACAACAATAGAGGAGTCCTCTTTCAAGGCATGAAACCTTCCAGCATGAATTCAACCTGCACACAACAACAAGACTCTCTCCATAACTAGTGGGAGCTCACCTCCCAACCTTAGGGATGAAAACAACCCACCCCCAAGCTAGGGGAATTACCAAGATGACAGGGTTTGCACATCACAACATTTCAATCATGATATTCATATTGCAACAACCTTTTCACTTAACCAACAACATTTTACACAAAAAAACTTCATATAATGAATACAATACAGGTTTGTGACAACACATTACCCACAACACAAGACTCTCCTTTAAGAGCTTGAAAAGGGGGAGTGGGGACATCAACAAAAGATGGAGAGTAGTAGAATTTTGTACACATGTATCTTCATATCTCACATTTTCTCATACATAACACCAACCATACTTCCACTAACCAACCTCCATATCATACCCAATCACCACCATACCTTGCTATGAAACACACCAATTTTTCACATAACTAAAGCAAGCTTTCTATGGGTACTCATAACCTTACAACAACCCTCTCTATGGAAATCTCACCCACTCAACCCCACACATAATGAAACCTCCATACAATGGTAGTTTCATTCAACATGACAAACAACATACAACACAACAGCCACAACAAATAACACACAAATCTTTACAAGAAAAATGCTTACACTCATTTTCATAAACAAAAAGACATGAAAAAGGGAGCAATACCAACCTAGATTGTCCTCAAATTGGTAATGGTGGATGCAAAAACCAATAATACCTCTTCCAAGCTCTTTCTTCCAAACTTCCTTCACTCCCTTCAAGGTTGATAGCCAAACTAGAGTGAATGAGTGAATCTTGATGCTAGAATTTTTTCAAAATAACTCCCATTAGAACCCTAATTCCTCATCTTCAATTGTGAGGGCTATTGTGACAAAGGATTGTGCCTCGAATGCTAAGCTACAAACTGAAAATGCTTCTAAATAGTGAAAATACTTAAGAGTCTAAGTTACAATAATTCTTTGCTTTGCTGTGTATGCAAGCAACAAGAAAGAACTCCCTTTGAAAAGAAGAAAAGAAGAAGCCTTATAGAAAAGAAGCTTGCTTGTAACTAAAAGAGACAACTGATGGTGAACTCCAGCTCTTCTTTTCTTGAAAACTCCACCAACATTCATGATGAATCTCCCTTTGGTCGTGTTGAAGAGAAAAGACTACAAAAAGGGGCTTAGAACTACTCCAAATTGGTTGTGAATAGGCTGAAAACTTGCCTCAACTGATACTATACCCATGTGGGGTCTTGAACTCCACTTGAACTGCCAAAATTCCCCTAGTTTTAGGCTTTAAACTGATCCTTTATGAATTTACATGGAGTTATCCAACTATTGGGCGTATAATGAAAAAAAACCTTAATTTAAGGGCTCCAAACTGCCCCATTTTGCACGATTTTAGGCTCTAACTCCACCTTACTCCAATTGAAACCACATGGGGCTCCTTGTTGGAGTACAGGCAACATTGAGAGGGGGGGCGAATCAGTTTTATATATTTCAAAACTTTAATTTACTTTCTTTCAACAAATTTGTAAACAGAAGTAATGATGCTGACAACACTTAATCAGTTTGGCAAGCTTCATCAATGTAAGAATCTAAATACTAAACAGTAATCAATACAAAATGCTTAGACGTGAATGATAAGTAAATCACACAATAACTAAAACCATGACACAATAAATTTCAGGAGTGGAAAGCCCTCATGGGGTAGAAAAACCATTAAGAATTGCCTCACTGGCTTAATCAAAGTGCCTCATTGGGAAAACCTCACTGGCTACATAAAATGCCTCACTGGCAAAGCCTCACTAGCCATTTAACCGCACTGGTTACAAGATGCCTCACTGGCAAAGGTCAATCTTTGTCTCACTGACATGACCTTACAACACAATTTTCAAATATGAAAAAAAATACATTACAAAGGGTTGCTTTGTTTCACTGCACAATATTTTTCCCTTTCAATCTAATACATTCCATATCCTAAAGACTCATTCACTTGGAATCTTTAAAATATAAAATATATCAGTTTATACAATCTAGTTTGCACATTGCTTGCAAAAATACTTTATAGAATTTTGTTTATACATTCAGCATGATAACTTAGTGAAAAAGCATCAAACCCATAACCGTGTGACATCACTGTTTAAATAAACAATCTATGTTCTATATCAAGCTGCCATTTGTCCACAATGAAACTTCCAAACTTATAACATATCTGCCACAAAGATACCTGTCATTAAAAACTTCCAATGCGAGATACTGTTTAAATAAACAATCTATGTTCTATATCAAGCTGCCATTTGTCCACAATGAAACTTCCAAACTTATAACATATCTGCCACAAAGATACCTGTCATTAAAAACTTCCAATGCGAGATGCACACCAATGTCGGTTTGGTTAAGACAACAAAACAAGATTGACATTATGCCACAAAATCGAGTATGCAAAACACCAAAGTTACAAACCCTAACTCTTTTTTTTGCAAATCAATAACCCAAGTTATTCAAACTCAAAAACTACTTTTTCTTTTTCTTGCTTTATCAAAACATTAACCCTTTTCACCATATAACTGATTATGCAAATGTAGAAACAACAACAACCGAAAATGAAAGATATCACTTGAAAAATAATGACCATATCACCATTATTGTTGTGTTGGGCCGACTGAAATAACTGTTCTCCTTTCACTCCTACCGCTATTCACACTAGCTGGGCTTTGTCGCATCAAGGAGATCCTAATGATTTTTCAGAATAATTCAACAAATTCAATATCCTTCAAACCCTAAGCCGAGCTCTCATACTGCTAGGTTAAACTTTGCAAAATGAATGATAAGCCTTTCTTTTTCCACATTATACACTGTCGACCGAAAGTGCCAGTCTGCCCTAAAAGAGTCGATCAACCCTTCAGACAAAATAATACCATTAACTTAATACAAGATGCTAATACCTACTGGTCAGATTCACCACTTTAAGTGGCCCGAATATAATGTGTTTTAACTCATTTGAAACAAATGAAATCAAGAGCTTGATAACCTTTAATTCAAAATGGTGTCATGCCCACTATATGCATAGTGCATAGTTACTAATGTCTTGGTTAAGAAATCAGGTATAATATGCTTCTAAATAATAACCAACATAATGATGAAGACCAACACCATAAACTTGAGACCCTTTCGCATGTATAATAAATGAAACATTAATATCAAAGCACTGTACCATTGTTTTTGTTCATTGCAATGAACAAATGAAGTTGACTTCATATACCTTGTGTAGAATAACTGTCTTGTAAAGCCAAACCACTATCAAAGCTAACATGCCAAGTTCAATACAAATGACATATTGCCAAGATTAATAAATTGTATAATCCAACCATAAGAGTGAAATGCAGAATCATAAGCCCATATATATATGCCAATATTACTGCCCTGTGTCACCTGAAAATGTGTCAAACCAATCTGACCATGTTTCCATATGCAGTGAATGTCATAATGTTGTCTCATAATCCCTTCAAAGAGTGTATATTGAAAATGCCAAAATAGTCCTTGACATCAATGCCAAAACAATGTCAAAGGGGTCAACAAACTCCCTCTTTGGCATTGATGTCAAACAACCTATATGATCACCAATGTCACAGAAAGCAAAAAAAATATGAACCTGTATGATCACTAATGCAGTGTCACAACATCATCAGATGAGCACCAAAAATAAACTCAGCAAGAAGCCAATATACAATGTGAAGCAACAAAGACTGAGTTTCTGATTTTTACAATGTTTTGCAATTTAAGTAAAATAAATCTGCATATATGATCAGTGTAAAAATCTGCATATAATCTCAATATAAATCTGCAAGATAAATCTGCATCTGCACATAATCACAACGTTTCTTCCCCTTTTGACAACAATGCCAAAGGTCAAGCACCAGAAGACCACCAAGTACATGTCCAAGAACACCACTCTTCTGGCACATGGACACAAAACAACATCAGATCTGAATGGATAAGACCAAAATGAGCACTACACAATGATAAAAGTTTGCTATATTATCAAAATTGAATCAAGATGCCACTATGCTGAACATATAATCCAGTTGTTGGAGTATGGAAAACTCCCTTGCAAAAGAGCTCCATACAAAGGCAGCAACAACCAACATGTCTACAATCTGTAACCGATAGCAGTCAATTTCCTATATATTTCTTGTATTGAACACCTCCATTGAAAGAAGAATTGAGCACAAAACACCATGGCAAGGTTTGTCAAAAGCATATCAGTATCTTCATATGCAAGGAAAACTTCTACAAGATACAACCATCAAACAAACAAAAAATTGTACTCCTTGTGAATCACTGTCTCATGTTAGGAAAATATGTCTGTTATGAGATTATCTTATCAAACCCTATTACACAAGTCAATTGAAATAGATCTTGTCTTCTATCTTGTATCAACTTGACAAGATGATCAACCCTAACAAGATTCTTTAACAACAACTTTTGACATCAACCAACACATCACAAACACTTCTGATGTGAGCATAATAGATGATCACCACTACTGTGGTCTAATTAACCTCATTGAGATACACTTCTGAATCACCATAAACCTGCTATTTACTTGGGGCACATCAACAATCATATTGAAACATGAAGCAATTTCATTTTTGACATGAATAACAAAGATTTACTTACAATATATCATTGTCAGCAAAGTGTGAAAAAAATAGTGTCATCTGCTATAATACCTGTGCTACAAGTCCTATGTCAGCTTTCACTGTCAGGGCAGTAGTTTTTATGTCAGAACATCCCTTAGAGCAGTAAACTCATTGTTAGTTTGCATCATAATGTCGTCTCCACCACTGTCATGCAAACTGCAAACTGTCAGCAACATGCAAACTTAATCACAATAGTATAATCACTACTGTCAAATCGTGTTCCATTACTATCAAAGCATGCATCTACATCTTCTGCATATCTACCACTATTATTAAGCATCACAGACCAAAGTATCCAAAGAATTATAGAGCTGTCATCAGTCAAAGCAATCACCACTGTCATCATTATACAGAGTAAGATGCACATCAAATAATTCACTGTCATTCACTGCCATCACTGCAATTAATCATCACCCGATATACAACAGATTTGAGCAAAAATTAGTCCTCATAATTTTGAAAACAATGCCAACCACTCCCAAAGGTCGCTGAACTTTATGCCGATTGAAGCATAATGATGTGATCTTCCTTTAAAAAATGACTTGACTGTCATATCAGTAACTGTGGTAAGCAGTGCTCAAGTAGTCATCAGGCATTATTAACAAGAGAAAATTCATGAGCATCATTAAAAGCACTGTACATCCATAATATCACTATACTGCAAAAACAAAAAATCAGATCACTAGGCAAAGATTTGAAACCACTGTGAAGTAGATAATGCAACCATTGTCAAAAAAAGATACACAGGCACTGTTGATGCATGCACTGGGTTATCAGCTTGTGTGGAACTTTATACTACTTTACACACTATATGCAAATAAGATAGTGTTGTAGTCAAGACAACTTTTAAGTATCATTCAACTTAGTAAAATTAGCAGTCAAACAATTATCAAGACTATTATAGTAAGAAGAAAATTCACCCTTCACAATCAACAATAACAGAAATCACACCATTAGAAGCTGTTGTATGTGTCATTTGAAAACACTGCCACCTAGTACTGTCAAGACCAAAGCATCAACCAATCTCACAACTGCTACCTACAAATCCACTTGAAGCATCACTTGACATGATGCAAGAGTTCATCATTGACAAGGCAACTTGGAAATATTGCCTCACTGGCAAAGCCTCACTAGCCACTGAACCTCACTAGTTACAAGATGCCTCACTGGCAAAGGTCAATCTTTGTCTCGCTGACATGACCTTACAACACAATTTTCAAATATGAAGAAAAATACATTACAGAGGGTTGCTCTATTTCACTGCACAACATTTTTCCATTTCAATCTAATACATTCCATGTCCTAAAGACTCATTCACTTGGAATGTTTAAAATATAAAATATCAGTTTATACAATCTGTTTTGCACATTGCTTGCAAAACTACTTTACAAAATTTTGTTTATACATTTAGCATGATAACTCTATGAAAAAGCACCGAACCCATAACAGTGTGAAATAACCGTTTAAATAAACAATCTACGTTCCATATCAAGCTACCATCGGTCCACAATGAAAATTACAAACTTATAACATATCTCCCACAAAGATACCTGTCATCAAAAATTTCCAATGCAAGATGCACACCAATGTCGGTTTGGCTAAGACAACAAAACAAGATTGACATTGTGCCACAAAATTGGGTATGCAAAACACCAAAGTTACAAACCCTAACTCGCATTTCTTTGTGAATCAATAACACAAGTTATTCAAACTCAAAAACATCTACTTTTTCTTCTTCTTGCTTAATCAAAACATTAACCATTTTCACCATATAACTGATTATGCAAATGTAGAAATAGAAACAACCGAAAATGAAAGATATCACCTGAAAATACCGATCATACCACCATTATTGTTGTGTTGGGCCGACTGAAATAACTGTTCTCCTTTCACTCCTACCATTGCTCACACTAGCTGAGCTTTGTCGCATCAAGGAGATCCTAATGATTTTTTAGAATAATTCAACAAATTCAATATCCTTTAAACCCTAAGTCGAGCTCTCATACTGCTAGGTTAAACTTTGCAAAATGAATGATAAGCCTTTCTTTTTCCATGTTATACACTGTCGACCAAAAGTGCGAGTCTGCCCTAAAAGATCCGGTCAACCCTTCATACAAAATAATACCATTGACTTAATACAAGATGCTAATACCTGCTGGTCAGATTCACCACTTTAAGTGGCCCGAATATAATGTGTTTTAACTCATTTGAAACAAATAAAATCAAGAGCTTGATAACCTTCAATTCAAAATGGTGTGATGCCCACTATATGCATAGTGCATAGTTACTAATGTCTTGGTTAAGAAATCGGGTATAATATGCTTCTAAATAATAACCAACATAATGATGAAAATCAACACCATAAACTTGAGACCCTTTCGCATGTATAATAAATGAAACATTAATATCAAAGCATTGTACCATTGCTTTTGTTCATTGCAATGAACAAATGAAGTTGACTTCATATACCTTGTGTAGAATAACTGTCTTGTAAAGCCAAACCACTGTCAAAGCTAACATGCCAAGTTCAATACAAATGACATATTGCCAATATCAATATAAAATCTCTGATTTTATATTGATCAATGAATTGTATAATCCAACCATAAGAGTAAGATGCAGAATCATAAGCCCATATATATGCCAATATTACTGGCCTATGTCACCTGAAAATGTGTCAAACCAATCTGACCATGTTTCCATATGCAGTGAATGTCATAATGTTGTCTTATAATCCCTTCAAAGAGTGTCCATATTAAAAATTCCAAAATAGCCCTTGACATCAATGCCAAAACAATGTCAAAGGTGTCAACACTCCTAAGTAGGCCAAAATTGCCTATAAGAGCATGAAAACTGACCTTAAAAGGCCACTCAACTTGCTGATCATTTTGTTAAAATTTTTGCATAATCATAGGTATGTGAAGCATGTTGGTAGATAATTGGGTTATTTAATGAAAGTCTAAACTTCTCTTTGTCATGATTGTCTTGGGTTTGATGTGATGTCAGGGACACTTCAAAGACTATCCCATATCATTACTTTATGTTTCCAAATCTTCTTTGTTTCACTATTCTTTTGAAACCTATCATTTAGGGATGTTGTCTCTCCTTGACTTTGTAATGACAAAGCTCACACACTTAGGATTGCCCTTTTAGTATATCTTTAATCTTGTAACAAAATTTGCCTTACTGCCATATTTGTTTAGCACAATAACCTGACTACCCATTTCATTATGTTTCTTGGTCCACAATCTGCCCTCTCTCATGTTCACAACCACCTTTTCATCCTATCTTTGCAACCATTAAGACTGCCTTTTAGTTGCACCATAGACATTCATGTCATTCCCATTTAGATTGTCTTTAATTGTTGCTTACTCTCATAACTGAAAAAGGATGACTATCATAAAATACAGTTTTAGACCATTATCAATGGCATACATTAACATCCCTAGTAAAAGGTGCTTTAATGATCACTGTCAAGGTCTTTAATACATAGTCAACAAAGGTCAAAGCATGATTTTACAACTCTATGATTGTCCTTCTTGATTTGCATAAGTCACTATCATTAAACTCTATGATGGTTTTCACTCATTCTGATGATATTTCCCTTCACATAATCATGCAACAGTCTTAAATGCTTATGACTCTTTGCTTGGCTTGACTGTGATCTATATTCTGATGACTGTGGTCATGCACCATTTGCAAAATCATCATTCATTGTCCTTCATTATTTGCAAACTTGACACTTTAACTTTCACTATTTATGTTACTTAATCATCATTTATCTTATATATGTGTCCATGAAAATCATTTCTCTGAATGCTATTACCATGAATAGTTTTCTTTTCCAAATGGAACTTAGCATTATTTGCAATCTCCACCTTTTGATTGTTGTCCATACTCATATTTTCTGCTCATGATCTACTCATTAATTGCTGCTCATGACTTTGAAATTTGTTGCTCATTGAAATTGAAATTGTTGTTCATGAAAAGTTGACATTTTTGCTCACTAAAATCATCATTATTGCTGCTCATATTCTATTCATTTGCTGCTCTTCTCTGTCCTTATTTACTGCACTTTCATCTCATTATTTTCTTTGTTAACTTCTACACTTTTTTGTCATCTATTGCTGCACTGTTTATGATAGTTTTTCTACACTTTTTATGACAATTTGATTCTCCTTTATGATAGTTTGCTTGGGTCAAAACTACCTGATCTTGGCTCTGTCTTTTGGATATGATTGATGACTAAAAATAGGTACCAAGATGGGACAAAAGTTATCAGATTTTATACAAAAAATACCATGGAATGTGCTTCAGAAGTTGCTGCTATAATTCATGCCCATAAAAGATGCCTTTCATGCTTCTTTATAACTATTGTCCTTTGTCCATGAACTACCTATATATTGCATTGACAATGCAAGAAAATTTCCCCCGTTGTTATGCCATTTCTTACTTTTGCAAATAGATTTGTTCGTTTAGTGTATTTTGAAAATGTCACTCATCATTGATTTAGTATATCTATGATGGAGCCCTAATAATCTTGGTAAATGTCTCCACAGTAGGATGAACCTATGTTACCCCTGTGAGAATGTTGGCCACCATGATTGCAATAATTTCTAAAATAAAGGAGTCATTTTCCATTTTCTATCAGAGACTTTAGCAACAGACCTTTTTGTGGTTGCAGACCCTCCTATGGTCATATCTTGTTTAGGAGAAATCACTTCACTTGAGCATGTGCTTTTGTCACCACTGTAACCACGAGGCCTTCTTAAACTTATTTAAATCCTCTTGTGCCTAAATCAGTAACCTATGTGGAGTTCTCATGTGTCTTCCATCAGCTCGTTGTTACCACTTGTATGAGTAGACTACTATTGTGAGTTACCTTTAATGGACTCTTAGCCACTCTTGATTTGATGCTTTTTTAGCCTCTTAAGATTTTCCTATGTTCTTTGCACAGTCATCTACAATATCTGCCCTCTCACCATCATATCAATGCTGATAAGACTGTCATCCTTAATTAAAACTACCAATGTAAATGACTACTAAAGTGCAATCCTTCCTTTGAATTACCCTTTATTGCCATGAGATGCCATTAGATAGTTATCATGACGATGTCTTTTCTTCTTGATCACTGCCCATTAGCAGATTTTCCCTTGTACTTTACCTCACTGGCATTTGAGGTGTCTTCTCTATGCATTTAGACCGACGTCTTGAGGCTTTACTTGTTCGCATAGTCCTTTTCAATGAATGATGACTGATTATTATTGACCATGCAGTCTATAAAGACTCACTATCCTTCCATATCTTTACTTGGAAACTGTCCTTGTCATCAATTATGATTGCCTACTGTGCATTTATCATAAACCCTACCTTGTTAATTGTCTCCTAGTGAGGGGCTACCCTCATGTTTGTGACTGTACTTGTATGAGATCATAGGACAGTCAATGGGCTGCTGACAAGGCTTTTTCCTCTTCTCTTTATTAGCACAGTATTCTGCCCCTCCTGTGGTATGACTATCTTTAATCATGCTCAATAAATGATTCATTGGGCATAAACCATTTGAATATAGAAGATGGCATTGTTGATCTTCCCTCTTAGGTTACTCCTTTTGATTTCCAGTCATGGTGGAAACATTTATCCTCCCCTTATTTCAATGTCTGACCATCTTCAAACCACTACCTTCCTTGTAACCACAATAAAAGGCTTGTCACAAGGCTTTCTATATACTGACTGTGCATCTATTTGGTATCTTTATGAAATTGATATCTTTTATTTCACACTAGAATAGTCCTCTCATGATTTGCATTCCTATCCTTTTATGTATTTCTACTTTTCCATAATATCTTGAATGGCTATCATCATGCTGCTTACTACTGTCTTTTTAATGACACTATGTATCTAAGAAGCAACGTTTGTATTGACTGTCCCATAATGAAGGTTTGTCCTCTATTTACATGATCATTCTTTCTTGACCCATGGTGACTGTCTCCCTATTTCTGCTAGGTAACTATGCTCACTACCTCATGGTATAATGACTGTTGTCTCTTTTGAACTTTCTCTTTATAGAACTGCTCACTTTTTCCCACTGTTAAAGTCTCACAGTCCAATGTTTTACAATCATGCATCATCACATTGTGCTAGGGCAGTATGTTTTTGTGTTTTCAAACTGTACATTGAATTTGTGACTGTCCAAACTTTTGCCATTATATTCTAGTACTTTTCTCATAGCATCAATATTTGAAGCAAACTTCAAGGGAGCACACCTTCTATGAACAACAAAGCCTTCCTCAATAGTTGCCTTTTGTGCACTTCATGACTTTAGCTCCCTTTACCTAGAGGTTTCAATCATGAGATCTTGAATGTTGATTTCTGCCTTTACATACAAGTCTGCTCCTTTTTTATGACTACTCTCTTTTGTCATAGAGAGTGCCTCATTGTCTTCAATCTGCCCTTATAGGTGCACTACAGTGACTGTGAATCTGCCCTTGGCATGACTGTCATGATTTGACTGTGCCTTATTTGTGCTCATTGATAGGTTATTGATTCTCCATTCACTCTTATTGCTGTTGATCTTCATTGAACCGTTGAAACCTCTGATGGTGATAAGCATGGCTGTCATTTTCTGATTGTGATCTCTAAACTATTGACTGTGTAGACTCCTTCCTAAGTTTTGGAAATACAAATCAGTGTACACCATGATGCTTAAGCCTTTCTCTCTTTTCTAGGTTTTTTCCCTTTCTTTCAAAGAGAAAAACAAGACAACTACAAGGGATGTTGGAAGTAGATTTCAATATGCAAGAAAATAGAGGCTTATTTTGTGTACCTACATTATGAAGCTAAAATCTGCACTTTGCATGGATGAGTCTTCGTTCTGGACACCATGGTAGCTTGTTAAGTTTAATCCTAGCTGAGAGAAAACCATAAACTCTCACTTTTCTGCTTCCTTCTTCAGTTTTTCCCTTCTTTTCCTTCAAAAATTGGTGCCCAGACTTAGAGTTATCACTTCTCTTACTTTTCATGCAACACAAACTTCTTCCTAACTTGGCATTGAAATATTTTCCTTCATTTTTCCCTCATTTGATTTTTCTAACACGTGAATATCTTTCTTTTAAATTTTCTTTGCATGACATCTTGAATGGTTTTGGCATGAAAAATAATGATTCTTTTTCATTTCAAATAACATAAAAAATTATTTAAATGAACTTATTTAAATAATATTAAAATGATCTTACTAAACAATGGCCTACATTCTTGGCGGCCTCAAGGATGTTTTGCCCGCTAGAACAAATTTGACCGGTAGCATTGCATATTCATTGGGCATGGAGTCATTTAGGATGTGAGATAAACAGATTAGACCCTGACACAACTGTTAGAAACATCGAACAATAGAAACCACCTACCAACTAAACTAAAACCTATGCATCAACACTTAGGGAAAGGGGAAAAACTAGATTGAAACATGTGCACCAACAATTATTATCCTGAAAGAAACCTACTCTAATCTACAATAACCAGCAGTGGTAGTGCTTTAGACAAATCCATTAACTGGTTTTGCAAAATAACTTTCTTTACTTAGCAATTTGCAATGTTTCAGATGCTTATGAATAGCCAAAGAGATATGGAGAGATGCCAAACTTATGATCAACTGTTGCATCAAAGCTTGGAGAATGAAAACAAGTCCACCTACCTCATCATATAGACCATACATGTTGTTTTGAGGTACATAGGTAAGTTGGATCTGTTGTTCTTCTTCAACAACTTCATGCTTGAGTGCAAGTATGATTTGTGTAACCTTGTTGGACTCGATTTGCGCTAGATGTCTGATAGGACATCCTTTCGAAATGATAAATTTTGAACTCCTCTCACTGTTGGTTTCTTGTTCAGACACTACTGTCTCATCATTTTTCTGATTGGGTTGCTCAATTTGTGACTCATATGGAAGCATGGTCACTTCCACAATTTGCTTTTGCTGCTCATGATTTCCCTCCTCCAATGGAGTTGTTTTGTCATCTAATTTCAACACAAATACCTCAAGTTTGTCCCAAAAAAGGTCCTCTTCAACTTCCTCTTTTCTTTTTTTGTGGAAGAGGACTGATTTCTACTTCATGCAGCTCTCTTGAGGAGTCAAAACATCAAAGTTTTCAACTTCTTGCTGCTGATTTGTGTTTGATACTATTGTAACCATATTTATACTTTCTGCATCCTGCTCAATGAAATAAGGGAGTTCATCAAACAAAAACATGAAATCATTATTCTTGTTACCTCTTTCAAGCTCTTCAACCTATTACCTTGCTTGATCATACTCATCCACCTCTTGTTGCAAGTCTTATTTTTTCTCTTGTTCATCATATGCAAGCATATCAATAGAAAGAATTTATGCCTTTTCCTCTTCAAACACCTTTTTTTTCCTACTCACTAAACTAGCTGCTTTGATAAACAATGGGTCCATCTTTGTAAAGGTGAATTATGATAGGAGAAGAAGGCTGATTATTGAAGTCTTGTTGACCTTCTTGAGGTTGTATAAATTGTGGAGATGGATACTCTTGAGGTATACTCAACTGCTCTTGATTAGTTTCTAGATCTTGCAAAGGTTGAAGGCTTCTGAAACTTGGAATTTCAAGTTCAAGAGATTGATTAGAAGACTTAGGAGGTTTACCTTGCCTAAAACTTGGAATTTCATACTTACGAACCTCCTTTTAAACAGGCTGATCTGGAATGTAATAAATTGATTGGGCCTCAAACCTTTGTACTTGGGTCAACCAATGCAACAAACCTCCTTGTGAGATCTTCCTCTTTATTTATCATTTGCTCTTCTTTAGTAGCAAGCTAGCTTGCAAGATGCTCTTCATACTGCCTTCTTTGTATCACCTCTTCCTTTTGGTATTGATAATCTAAGTAAGCCAACTTTTCTTGCTGCAAATTGTATTCTTGATCTCCTTCATACCCTTGGTTTCCTCCAATTTCACTTAATTGCCTTTCAAAGTACAACCTTATATCCCTGAAGCTCATGTCTTCAATACGTGGAGTTTTATTGGGAGAATAGTTATACTAGTTGGAAAAAAAATGGGCTTCTTGGGGATGATTTTGAGCATAAATAGCCTACAAGGAAGATTGAGCAAGGGGGGTGGGTGGAAAGCATATTGAATAGGCTGATTTTTTTGTATGGCAAAGGAATTTGGGCTAAAACCAGCTGCATGCTCAGCTTGGTATGGCTGATAAGGACATGTATAAGTAGGATTCTCATGAAATGGAGATGGAAAGACATTTCTTCCATGAAAATATGACATGTTAAAGCATTCAAAACATGGGAAATTGCTTTTAAAAAAAAAGCAAATTAGCTTCTTTTCTTCAAAAAATTAAACATACCAACACTTTAGTCTGCTTGAAACTAGTAGATTGAAACTTCGAGTCGTCAAATGCATGAATTTTTTTGCCTCCAAAGGCAGAAATTGCTGATGTACACACCAAAAACTAGAAATGATAGGACGAGCTTTGAACTATGAGAGTTCAAAGTGTCCCACCGGGCATGCCAAAAACTATTGTCACAAAGGATTGTGCCTCAAATGCTAAGATTTAAAGCTTATTAATCGGGGTGCAATCCTTCGTGACAACAAGGGAAACAAGTGTCGCTTCCACAATTGATCACCCATCACTCTCAATTCAGCCCTTCACACTTTTGGTGTGAGGGTTCTTTTAAACATGCCTAAGAGTCTCATGCCTTATCCACTTTTTGAATTTCGTCACTTATGAAAAAGGCTTCATAAAAGGGGTATTAAAGCTCTAAAATTAACTTTTAAACCTATGAAATTAACCCCAAGCCCTAGCTTGATGACCTAGGGTCATGAAAACATCATAAAATATAAATAAAACACATTAAATCACATTAAGACTTGGACTTGAAATGTCACCATAATCAATTTGCACAAGACATTATACTGGAAATTAACACAATAATTCTTACTAGACCATCACAACACATTATCCAAATTACATAGAAGCATGCCATATACGACCTTATCCTCTCCAACTAGGGCATAATTGAAGCAACATCTCCTATGCATTTTGGTATGTATTTTGGACCTGACTTTTAATAGTAGATTATGGGCATGTTTGGTATGTTTTCCCATGGCATTTGATGCATTTTCAGACTTTATATTTCTAATTTGTAACAATAGTTGGGATAATTTGAAATTAGATTTGACCATTTTTTTGTTGTTCATTGTTGGTTTTGTTCAAAATAAGTCCTTGAGATGAAATGATCAATCAAGAAAATTATGGGTGATGGAGAAATCATATAATGATATAGAGTTAAATAAGGGAAAGAAGATAGATTATTCTCTAGCTAATGATGATAATAAAGGTAAGTTTGGTGATTGAACCTTAGCCTAGCAAGTTGGTGGAAGAAAATTAAAAGTGATAAAAGACAATGAGTATGTAGAGAGTAACTAGATACCCCATAATAATGCCCAAAATTTTTGCAATAAAATACAGCTAAGGACAAAACACAAATTTCAAATTTTGATTACAACACATGACTAACTCCCACAATTTTATTTCCAAAGCACACAATTATTAAAGAGCATAACAACATTTGACCAAATATAGATTATAATGTCCAGTTAAGTAACTAAATTTCTTAGGAAACCTTAGTAGGGCTTCAAAAGAAGACAAGGAATTCACATCATCGAGATGGACCTAATCAGTCCTACAAACACATTCATGATCAAAAGACACCATCAAGAAAAAAGCTATGCCCAAACAATATAACAATATTAACTCAAGTAATGAAAAGAGAGCAAACCCTAGGGGCCAAACCTAATGCTTCGGGGGTTCATCTCTGACGGCCTTGCCTACGTATATATTTCACAAAGGAACCGTAGTTCAACAACTTGAGTTCATCCAACTCATATTTGATTGACCAGAAATCACACATTACACCCAGGTTTAAATCACCACAACTCACAATGGTAGTAAATACTAAGAATGAATAACAATGGTAAATATTTAAGTAATCTTTCTACAATAAGAGTGATTAATAAACCTGATTACAATGCCCCTCAAAGGCCACTTGCCAACATAGATAATCAAGAAATGGATCAAGGATGAAGGTAACCAAAAACATATCTTGAATAGATAATTCATAATTGAAGTTGTGGTTTTAATACAACCATACAAAGGTCACCATATGAAATTCATAAGATTAAGGGTGAAAGGTTAACGAAACAATCCACATACTGAATCTTTCTAGGCAATTCAACCTTCATATACCCAGTTGACTAACACAAGGAATATAACCCTTAGGTTCAAAGATTGCTCTACAAAAATTCATCTTATGCCTTCAATCATTTAATAAGAGAATATAAGAGTAGGTACACAACCCTTTCTAGGGTCCTCTTATGCCAGACAGTTTCACCTTCAGCTACCGCCCACTTAGGTGAAGTTGAGGTCTGAAACCTTGATATGGATAGGCACAATTTTAAAGGACGATTTATTCATAAAAAAAACATATCAGGCTTACATGAAAATATAATGTATGTACTTAATATTTGCTTCACTTCATGCTTGCAATTTTAGTTAAGTGAAAAGTTCAATGGTCACCTTTTACCACAAGATAATTTACAGCAATAAGATAACTCAAAGAATCAAACTTGCTCTCCTCTTGACCATATTGGCATCATGAAGCCTTGTGAGCTCTAGCCAAACCCCCAAGCAAGAAATATTTTAGACCCATGATAATGAAATGGGGTCTTCTATTCAAATAATATAAACTGATATTTCAAGACAAGATTCATCTAAGCAACTGTCAATTAGTACCATGAGTGTGATGCTCAAATTTTGTTGACAAGGTATTTCAACACCCATTACTCTTATCGGCTATCATGTATCAAACTTATATATATAAATTACTATTACTGGTGTTTAAGGATCAAGAGGGATGTAGAATCCCTTGCTCTATTCATTCAGGGATAAAACTAAAGTCTCCACACAACAACTTATGAAAAAGGGTTTAGTTGGAGACTAATGAAATGGTTAACATAGCGAAAATTCTAAACACAACCCCCAAGCATTCAAAGATCTGATTTGGGTATACATAGAAACTCCTAGATGTTACTCCCACTAATAGCAATACACAAAATGCACAACCAACACCCCCAATATGCACAATGGGGTCCAACACGAGAATACATCTACTCGTAAGAAATACTAGGTGGGTCTATTGAAACCAGCTAAAGATGAATCCACATACCTATGTAAATATTATCTAATGCTTGAGATGATGTCTTGATTCTTTACTTTGGCTCCACAATTCTTTTTCTTCCATGAGAGCCCCAACAAAATTATTTCCCTCATACCATAAACTTGAAATCATAGACTCCTTATGTGCCTGCCCTACTCCATCGCTTGGAGAGAGTCCCATGCCTAGCCACTCCTCTTTTCTTCCTCAACCCCCTTCTCCCCCTTGAGTCGTGCACCTCCCCCAAAATTCCTTCCACCTGCAATTTATCGCATCCCAAATATAGTGTTTTTAATTAAATGTTATCCTTCCTTTGTGTGATCTCCTTCTATTTCCTTCATTCCTTTGAAAGAATGTCACCTCCACTTGATATATTTTTTTGTGTACCTTTGCTCCATTCCCTAGCCGCTAACATGATCTAGCCTTTGAATGCAGGCCATCAATCTTGAAATTCATGCCATGATCTAACACATCTCAATTACATGTCTAGCTTTAAAGCACTACTGTACAATTTGACCTTCTTTAATTTTGATTGTAGATCTCTATTGATTCACAACAATAATGTGAATTATCAATCAATTCTTGTCACATATCGCTAGCCCGCATACCCGCCATAGTCAACCCAAGTACACGCAAGCATTAGCATGATGGTAGGATTACTCCTTTAATTTTTCCAACATTAAGTTACTCAACCTTAGGGGGTCGAGTATCCACCCTTCCTCCTATTTAACATGCCTAAGAGAACCTTAGGAGCAAGTCCGAAAACCCAACTCCAAATCCCCTTATGCCTATCAAGGTTCGGCCATCAGCCTTACCCTTTACACTCTACCTTATGACTGACATGCTTTGAAGGCCACAAGTAACAAGACAACCACAATGTTTGATCCTCTTTGAGCAAGTCAAGGTTCAACCCTTGGCCTTACCCTTTACCATTTTCCTTCCTGTGCACCATTGCAAGACAACACACTAACCCCTGAAACATTAAAGTGTGAACTCTGAATAGTGCTTTCGGTTGTCAGAGGTCGAGGATCACTAATCCCTCTTACCTCATTCTTGAAGTGAAAATAAAATCTTACCAAGAAAGCTTGAAAAAACATGTCTAAAACTCTTCTCAACTATGGACGTTTGGCCATTGGCCTTACCCCTTACTATGTTCATGCCTTTGTGTAAAGGTACAAGCCAAACGTCCAACTCACGAAGTTTGAAACAATCCTTAGCAAGCATTTCCAAACTTAACTCTTTTAGGTGTCATCCCTTGGGCTTTCAACTTACTGAATACTTGACACGATGATAAGGTATAAGCCTCCAAGTTGACCTGTGAACTCTAAAACCATTTCAGGAGTTGCCCTTCAAGTATCCCTTATCCCTCCACAAATTTATGTTAAGGCATAAGGCTTAAGGGTGATATCTAATGCCCAAGCGGTTTAAGCCTTAGCATTGATCTTTAATCCTTGATACCTTTTCAGGAGTTGACATTTATACTTTCTTCTTACATTTCACCCTTTAACCTTCCTTCCACTATGACAAGGTGCAAGCTTCATCTCCAACTTGCAATGCCTGAAACCTTTTCAGGGGTCGAGGTTCTCCCATGCCTCATTCATCACAACCTTTTGATAAGTCATAAGACATATGGATGACCTCCGATACCCTAAACCGTTTCGGGTGTTTGCATCTGCTGATACATTTTACCTATTGCAGTAAACTTTGCATGGGTGAGTCTTCATTATGGACACCTTGGTAGCTTTTTAAGTTCAGTCCTAGCTGAAATAAAACCCTAAACTCTCCCTTTTTTGTTGTCTTCTTCAAATTTTCCCTTATTTTCCTTCAAAACTTGGTTCCTAGACTTAGAGTTATCACTTCTTTTACTTTTCATGCAACACAAACTTCTTCCTAACTTGGAGTTGAAATATTTTCCTTCATTTTTCCCTCATTTGCTTTTTCTAACATGTGAATACATTTCTTTTAAATTTTCCGAACCATGATATTCATATTGCAATCATGATACAATACATAAAACTTAATGTGAGGTGACATTCTTGTGGAGGAATGAAGGAAATAGATGCCACCATTGATGTGAGGTAGATGAAGTAAGATAGAAGGAGATCAAAAAAAGGAAGGATAACATTTAAGGATTTTTCCAACCATGATATTCATATTGAAGCAAACTTTTCACTTAACCAACATCATTTTACACAAAAAACTTCATACAATGAATACAATACATGTTTGTGACAACACATTGCCCAGAACACAAGACTCTCCTTTAAGAGCCTAAAAAGGGGGAGTGGGAACATCAATAAAAGAGGGAGAGTAGAAGAATTTGTACAAATTTATCTTCATATCTCCACACTTTCTCATACATAACACCAACCATACTTCCACTAGCCAACCTCCATATCATACCCAATCACCACCATACCATGCTATGAAACACACCAATTTCCACATAACCAAAGCAAGCTTTCTATGGGTACTCATACCCTTACAACAACCCCTGCTTTGGAAATCTCACCCACTCAAACCCACACATAATGAAACCTCAATACAATGGTAGGTTCATTCAACATGACAAACAACATACAACACAACAACCACAATAGACAACACACACATATTTACTTGTAGAAAAATGATTACACAATTTTCATAAACAAAAAGACACAAAAACGGGAGCAATACCAACCTAGATTATCCTTAAATTAATAACGGTGGATGAAAAAACCAACAATACCTCTTCCAAGATCTTTATTCTAAGCTCCCTTCACTCCCTTCACTCCCTTCACTCCCTTCAAGGTTGATAGCCAAACTAGAGTGAATGAGTGGATTCCAATGCTATATTGTTTTCAAAACAGAACTCCCATAAGAACCCTAATTCCTCATCTTCAATTATGAGGGTGACAAGTGTCACCTCCATAATTGATCACCGATCACTTTCAATCCAACCCTTCACACTTTTGGTGTGAGGGTTCTTTTAAGCATGCCTAGGAGTCCCATGCCTTATCCACTTTTTTGAATTTCATCACTTATGAAAAGGCTTCATAAAAGAAGCCCTAAAGCTCTAAAATTAACTTTTAAACCCATAAAATTAACCCCAAGCCCTAGACTTATGACCTAGGGTCATGAAAAATAATAAAACACATTAAATCACATTAAAACTTGGACTTGAAATCTCACCATAATCAATTTTCACAAGACATTGCACTGGACATTAACACAATAATTCTTACTAGCCCATCACAACACATTATCCACATTACATAGAAGCATGACATATAAGACCTTATCCTCTCCAATGAGTTAGGCCAGTTTCACAAGAAATGCACATATGTCACCTCAGTATTTCCTCGGGTCCACTGGTCATGGACTAAACCTACACACTGAATGCAAATAATAATCTATCATTTTAATAAAATGAAGCATGATAGATACAACATGATATCTATGTAATAGAATTTAAAGAACTAAGAAACTCATCACATTCATTCATCCCATGATATTACAATCATAATATTAACAAAATCAACTCAAACAATATAGGTCATAAATGCACTACATGCGACATCCGTCAAAATTTGTCTAACCATATTAACATATGCTCATAGATAATAATACAAAATTATTAGATTAGTTTAAATAGCTGCATAACACCACAAAACTATATTGATAAAGATAGCATGCATGCATGAGTGTAATTTATCTATGGTAACATCAAAGCATGTCAAAGTTAAAATCTATGATATCAAAACATCCATAATACAAAACTGTCTATGTGGATCATACAAGTCACATAAGTCACAAAAGTCATTGGTACTAAGAAGATAGGTCTCACATCCTCCCCCCCAAGGTTCGACTTCCTCTTGGAAGTCCCCAAAGAGGTGAGGGTATAATTTCCTCATCTGTGATGTGTCCTCCTAGGTGACAACCTCATCATATCTTTCACTAGACCCTAACTTGGTCCATCTGTCATCTTTGAAAGGCAAACGTCTAGTGACCCAAGATTTGAATGGGCTCCAGTGCCAACTGGTCTTCCAAATCCACTTGCAAGACATCCCAATCCAAAACATTAGATGGATCATGCACATAATTTTTGAAAATAGAAACATGAAAAACATCATGGATACATGATAAGCTAGATGGCAAGGTTAGACGATAAGCAATTGCTCTTATCTGCTCTAGAATTTCAAAGGGACCCACAAATAGTGGTGCAAGCTTAGAGCCCTTTCCATATCACATTGGAATCTTATGTGGCTATACTCAGGAATACCGCATCACACACTACAAAGCTTTGATATGTCCTCTTAGCATCCACATACATCTTCTAACGATCCTAACCCTCCTATAACCATTGTTTGATCAAAACTACCTATCACTCCATATCTTGTAACAACTCTAGATCAATAGAAACCATGCCCTCAATCCTATCCTAACTTAATGGAGTCTTATAAGGTCTTCCATACAACACCTAATAAGGTGCCATACCTAAAGAACTATGGTGACTATTGTTGTAGGAAAACTTGACTAGGTAAAGGTACTCCCATCTAGAATGATCATCCATCACATACATATGTAGCATATCCTTTAATAATTGATTAACCCTCTCTATCTCTCCTTTCGTCTCTGGATGATATGTGGTACTGAAATTGAGTTGAGTGTCCAAAGCCTATTGTAATGTTCACCAAAATGGTGAGGTGAAAACTAAATACCTATTAGATATGATTCTACGAGGAATCCCATGCAAACTGAAAATATCATCCAAGAACACCCTTGCTACTGTTTACATTGTGTAGGTAGTCTGAAGTGGAGAGAAATGAGCTAACTTGGTCAGCTTGTCAACCATCACCATAATAGCATCATGACATCGAGAAGATAAAGGTAGACCAACAATGAAGTCCATAGAAATGGTATCCCATTTCCACTCTGAAATCTCATTGGGGTAAAGGAGTCCTGCTACATGCTAGTGCTCAACCTTGACTCTCTGACACTCAAGGCATCAAGAAAAAAACTCTATAATATCTCGACACATCCCTACCCAACGATATAATTGATGAAGATCTGTATGCATCTTCTTTACTCTTGTATGTGTTGCATATGGAGATCTATGTGCCTCTAACAATATAACTGTCTAAAGATCCCCACACTATGGAACATATATGCACCCTCTATGATGTAGAAACCCATCTGAATCCAAGGTATATCCTAAATATTCATCCCTAAGGGCCTGCTAAGACTGTAACACACTTTGAACCTCATAGAACCAATTATCCTCTAGAAACTGTTGCAAGATGCGAGTCTTCATGTCTATACCCACTATCCTAGCCATCACATACTCAATGCATCAACTACATTCTCCTTCCCTTTTATGCAATGTACATCAAAGTCATACTCACACAAGAATTCCATCCAACATCTTTTTCGATCATTCAAGTTTAGCTGAGTGAAAATATACTGTAAGTTGCAATGATCAGAATGAAGCTCAAAACAATGGCCAAGAAGAAAGTGTCTCCATCTAATAAGATTGTGCACTACTGTTGCTAGCTCTAAATCATGTGTGGGGTAGTTTAGCTCATGGTTCTTGAGTTTTCATGACTCATACATGATCAATTGACTCTCCTACATAATTACTACCCCAACACTGTCCAACGATGCATTTGTACAAACCACAAAATCTAAGGTTGTATATGGTACTACCAAAATGGGAGCACTAGTGAGATGCTTCTTGAGGGTCTGAAATTCCCTCACATTTATCTTTCCATTCAAACCTCTTCCCCTTTCATTGAAGGGGAGTAATAGGATGTGTTATCCTAGAGAAACCCTCCACAAAATGATGGTAGTAACTAGCTAGTCCCAGAATACTCCTGACCTCAATAACACTAGTGGGTGCTAGCCAATCCATAATGGCACTAATCTTTGATGGATCTATTGAGATACCATCACCCGAAATGATATGACCCAAATACTAGACCTCTGTTTGAAATAATGAGCACATAGCTAAATTAGCATAAAGCTAATGTCATCTCAAACACTGTAAGACTTGTGTCAAGTGATCCTCATACTCCTCTACTATTTGTGATTAAATCAAAATGTCACCTAAGAATATCAACACAAATCTGTCCAAGAAGGTGTGGAATACCCCATTCATTAAGGTCATGAACACTGCACTGGCATTCAACAACCCAAATGGCACCACTGTAAACTCATAGTGTCCATAACGAGTCCTGAATGTTGTCTTATGGATATCTACCTCCATAATCCTCAATTGACAGTATCCAACATTTAGTTCAATCTTGGAGAACACCTTGGCTCCCCTCACCTAGTCAAAAAAATCATTAATCCTGGGAAGAGGGTAGCGGTTCTTAATTGTCAATTTGTTCAATTTCCTATAATTAATGCATAGATGAAGGGGCCCATCCTTCTTAACAAAGATGATAGGTTCACCCCTAGGTGTGATTCTAGGTCGAATGTTCCCCTTCTATAATAACTCCTCCATCTGAATCTTGAACTCATTGAGCTTCTATGTCATTATCCTATATGGTTCCCTCAATACTGACTGAGTTCCTGGAACTAAATCAATGTGAAATTCCATCTCTCTATGGGGAGGCATCCCTAATAACTCTGAGGGAAAAATATTTGCAAAATCTCTAAGAATAGGATGGCCATGTAATGAAACCTTTGTCAAGCCCTCTAGCTTGTCACTAATAGTGATAAAAAATATTTGGCATCTACTCCTCATGCACTACTTCAGCTACATAGTGGATATCATGCAAAGAGAAATGGGCATGTGCACCAATAAGATCGCCAATGATATACCCTGATCATCAATACACTTGATTGTATTATGACGATAATTAATCTTAGCTTGATGTGCATCAAGCCAATTCATACCCAACACTATGTTGTAGGATCCCAATAGAGTAATATGAAGATCCACCATGGTGGTGATAGCCTCGAGATTCAACAGACACCCATGAACCATTGAATCGATGACCACCTTGGCTCATGAAGCTATTTATACCTCCCACATATCATATTTTCTAGATGTCACTAGCATGCAACGATCCATTATGGCTGGGGAAATAAAAGAGTTTGATGCTCTTGAGTCAACTAATACACTAATTGATATAACATCAATCATATTTGCTACCTTAATAATGGTGGCATGATGCTTAGCCTAGCGGTTCTCAATTGCTACAAAAATTCGGTGGGACTTTCTCACATCACCAACTGTCATCTCAGAGGCTCTAGGATGAGGTCCTCCTACTGCAAAAACCTATGGAAATTCCCTTTCTAAATGAACCGCACCACCACACACGTAGCAAAATCCTCTTGACTATACTTGTGTTGGCTGGGTCCTACTAAATTGAGAAAATATAGGCCTCCCAAAACTATTGTGTCCTCCTCTAGAAGATTGTTGTGATTGAGGATTAGTTGCATGTTGACCTCGTGGCCTTTGATCTTTACGTGGGTTATGTATGTGTCATGCTCTCAGATGGCCACCCTATGCACCCTGCTTGGCCCAGACCTCTGTGTCTGCTACTATTGTTGGTGTGGCCTATGAGACCCAAATAAAGGTCTAAACCCCCCCTTCGCTAGAAGGAGTGATCTATGAAAATTGTGCTCTTGTTGGCCTTGATTGCGGTTTTGAAACCACTCACGAGACTCCTATGTCTTGCTATGTACCTCCTCTTCTTACATATGTCACCTTGGTATTTCCTCGGGTCCATTGGTCATGGAATAATCCTACACACTCAATGCAAAATGTTAACCCATCATCGTAATAAAATGAAGCATAATAGATACAACAAGATATCTATGTAATAAAATTTAAAGAACTAAGAAACATAGAATAGGAGGTACATAGAAAGACGCATGAATCTCATGAGTGGTTTTGAAACTGCAATTAATGTGAATAGGAGCACAGTTTTTGTAGACAACCCCTTCCAATGAAGGGGGGTTTAAAACTTCATTTGGGTCCCCTAGGCCACATCAATAGCAACATCAAACACAAAGGTATAGGCCATAGCATGTAGATCCTCCTCAATCCTAACAGTCTTCTAGAGGAGGACACAATAGTTTTTGGAGGCCTATATTTTCTCAGTTTAGTAGGACCCAGCCAACATAGGTATAGTCAAAAGGAATTTTCTATGTGTGTGGTGGTGTGATTCATTTAGCTAGGGAATGTCCATAGGGTTTTGCAGTAGGACCTCATCCTAGAGCTTTTGAGCTGAAAATTGGTGATGTGTGAAAGTCCCGCCAAATTTTTGTAGCAGTTGAGAGTTGCTAGGCCGAGCATCAGGACACCATTATCAAGGTAGAAAATATGATTTATGGTGCATCAATTAGTGTATTATTTGGCTCAGGAGCATCAAAACCTTTTATTTCCCCAACCATAGTGGATCGTTGCACGCTAGTGGCATCTAGGAAAGACGATAGGTGGGAGGTAGATTTAGCTTCATGGGCCAAGGTGGTCATTGACTTAGTGGTTCATGGCTGTTAGTTGACTCTTGAGGCTATCACCACTATGGTGGATCTTCATATTACTCCCTTGGGATCCTACAAGATAGTGTTGGGTATGGATTAGCTTGATGCACATCAGGCTAAAATTGATTGTCATCGTAAGACAATCAAGTTTATTGATGATCAGGGTATATCATTGATGATCTCAAGGGGACACATGCACATTTCTCTTTGCATGATATCCACTATGTAGCTAAAGCAGTGCATGAGGAGTGGATGCCAGATATTTTTTATCACTATCAGTGACAACTTAGAGGACTTGATATAGGTTTCATTGGATGACCATCCTATTCTTAGAGAGTTTGCAGATATTTTTCCCTCAGAGTTATCAAGGATGCCTCCCCATAGAGAGGTGTACTTTCACATTGATATAGTTCTAGGAACTCAGCCAGTACCGAGGGAACCATATAGGATGGAAAATTATGAGTTCAATGAGCTCAAGATTTAGTTGGAGGAGCTATTATAGAAGGGGCACATTTGACCTAGCATCACACCTAGGGGTGCACCTATCATCTTTGTTAAGAAGTATGGGTCCCTTCATCTATGCATTGATTATAAGCAACTGAACAAATTGACAATTAAGATCCACTACCCTCTGCCAAAGATTGATGATCTGTTTGACTAGGTGAGGGGAGTCAAGGCGTTCTCCAAGATTGACCTAAAGTTTGGATACCATCAGTTGAGGATTATGAAGGTGGATATCCATAAGTAAACATTCAGGACTCGTTATGGACACTATGAGTTTACAATGGTTCCATTTGGGTAGATGAATTCCTGTGCAATGTTCATGACCTTAATGAACGGGGTATTCCACACCTTCTTGGAAATATTTATGTTGATATTCTTGGATGACATTATGATTTACTCACAAACAATGGAGGAGCATGAGGAGCACTTGAGATAGGTCTTATAGTGTTTGAGACAACATCAAATTTATGTCAATTTAGTTAAGTGCTCATTCAAACAAAGGTCCAATATTTGGGTCATATCATTTTGGGTGATGGTATCTCAATAGATCCATCAAATATTATTGCCATTATGGATTGGATGGAACCCACTAGTGTTATAGAGGTCAAATTTTTTATGGGACTAGCTAGTTACTACCATCATTTTATGGAGGGTTTTTCCAAGATAACACATCCTATTACTTCCCTTCAGTGAAAGGGGAAGAGGTTTGAGTGGAGATAGTAGTGTGAGAGGGAATTTTTGACCCTCAAGGAGCATCTCACTAGTGCTCCCATTTTGGCAGTACTTGATAGAACCTTAGATTTTATGGTTCGTACAAATGCATCATTGGATGGTATTGGGGTAGTACTTATGTAGGAGGTTTGACTGATTGTGTATGAGTCATGAAAACCCAAGAACAATAAGCTAAAATACCCCAAACATGACTTAGAGCTAGTAATAGTTGTGCACACTCTTATTAAATGGAGACTCTTCTTGGCCACCATTTTGAGCTTCATTCTGATCATTACAACTTACAGTATATTTTCACTTAGCCAAAATTGAATGCTCGAAAAAGATGTTGGATGGAATTCTTGTGTGAGTATGAATTTGATGTAAATTACATCAAAGGGAAGGAGAATGTAGTAGTTGATGCATTGAGTAGGTGATGGCTATGATGGTGGGTATAGACCTAAAGACTCGCATCTTCCAGCAGTTTCCAGAGGATAATTGGTTATGTGAGGTTTAGAGTGAGTTACGGTCTTAGCAGGCCCTTAGGGGAAAATATTCAGGGTAAACCTTGGATTCAAATGGGTTACTAAGTCATAGAAGGCGCATATATGTACCACAATGTGGGGATATTCAAACAATGATATTGTTAGAGGCAAATAGATCTCCATATGCAACACATCCAAGGGTAAAGAATATGCATGTAGATCTTCATCAATTATATCATTGGGCAGGGATGCATCGAGATTTTGTAAAGTTTTCTGCTCAATTCCTTGAGTGTCAGAGAGTCAAGGCCAAGCACCATCATCTAGCAGGACTCCTTTACCCCCATGAGATTTTGGAGTGGAAATGGGATACCATTCTCATGGACTTCATTGTTGGTCTACGTTTGTCTTCTTGATGACATGATGTTATTATGGTGATGGTTGACAAGTTGACCAAGGTAGCTCATTTACCTCCATTTTGGACTACCTACACAATGCCAACAATAGTGAGGGTGTTCTTGGATGATATTGTTAGGTTGCATAGAATTCCTCACAAAATCATATTAGATAGGGATTTAGTTTTCACCTCATATTTTTGGTGAGCATTACACTAGGCTTTGGAAACTTAGCTCAATTTCAGTACCACATATCATCGAGAGGTAGATGGATAGATAGAGAGGGTTAGTAAAGTATTAGAGGATATGCTACGTATGTATGTGATGGATCATCAATCTATATGGGAGGAGTACCTTTACCTAGTCAAGTTTTCCTACAACAACAACCGCCATAGCTTTGTAGGTATGGCACCTAATCAGGCGTTGTATTGTAGACCTTGTAGGACTCCATTGAATTGGGATAGGATTGAGGGCAGGGTTTCCATTGGTCTAGATTGGTTACAAGATATGGAGCAATAGGCAGTTTTGATCAAACAATGGTTATAGGAGGGTCAGGATCATTAGAAGATGTATGTGAATGCTAAGAGGACAAATTAGAGCTTTGTAGTGGGAGATCGAGTATTCTTGAGTACCACATAAGATTCCAATTTGATATGGAAAGGGCTCTAAGATTGCACCTCAGTTTGTGGGTCCCTTCAAGATTCTAGAGTGGATAGGACCAATTGCTTATTGTCTAACCTTGCCATCTATCTTATCGCATATCCATGATGTTTTTCATGTTCCTATTTTGTGACATTATGTGCATTCTCCATCAAATGTTTTGGATTGGGATGTCTTACAGGTGCATTCAGAAGACCATTTGTAATTGGATTCCATTCTCATCTTGATTCGTTGTATGTTGGCCCTTCGAGGATGAGAATTGGACCACATTAGGGTCTAGTGAGACAAATGTGATGAAGTTGTTGTCACGTAGGAGGACACATCACAGATGAGGACATTATACCCTCACCTCTTTGAGGACTTACAAGAGGAATTCTAATCCTAGGGGGGGGGGGTAATGTGAGACCCATCTTCTTTGTACCAGGGACTTTTGTGACTTTTGTGACTTGTATGATTCACATAGATAGTTTTTAATTATGGATGTTTTGATATCATAGATTTTAACTTTGACATGCTTTGATGTTACCATAGATACATTATACTCATGCATGCATGCTATCTTTATTGATATGGTTTGTGGTGTTATGCAGCTATTTGAACTAATCTAATAATTTGTGTCATTATCTATGAGCATATGTTAATATGGTTAGACAAATTTTGATGAATGTCACATGTAGTGCAATTATGACCTATCTTGTTTGAAGTTGATTTTGTTAATGTTATGATTCTAATATCATGGGATGAATGAACATGATGAGTTTTTTAGTTATTCTAATGCTATTACATATATATCATGTTGTATCTATCATGATTTGTTTTATTATAATGATGGATTAATGTTTGCATTGAGTGTGTAGGTTTAGTCCATGACTAGTGGGCCCGGGGAAATACCAAGGTTACATATGTGCATTTCTTGTGAAACTGACCTAACTAATTGGATAGGATAAGGTCTTATATCATCCTTCTATGTAATGTGAATAATGTGTTTTGATGGGCTAGTAATAATTATTGTGTTAATTCCCAGTGCAATTTCTTGTGCAAATTGATTATGGTAAGATTTCAAGTCCAAGTTTTACCCTAGGTCATAAGGCTAGGGCTTGGGGTTAATTTCATGGGTTTAAAAGTTAATTTTAGAGCTTTAGGGATGCTTTTATGAAGCCTTTTTCATTAGTGACGAAATTCAAAAAGTGGATAAGGCATGGGAATCTTAGGCATGCTTAAAAGAACCCTCACACCAAAAGTGTGAATGGTTGGATTGAGAGTGATGGGTGATCAATTCTGGAGGAAAAACTTGTCACCCTCATAATTGAAGATGAGGAATTAGGTTCTTATGGGAGTTTTATTTTGAAAAAACTCTAGAATTGGGATTCACTCATTCACTCTAGTTTGGCTATCAACCTTGAAGGGAGTGAAGGAAGCTTGGAAGAAAGATCTTGGAAGAGGTATTGTTGGTTTTTTCATCCACCATTTTCAGTTTAAGGATAATCTAGGTTGGTATTGCTCCCTTTTTTGTGTCTTTTTGTTTATGAAAATTAGTGTAAGAATTTTGCCACAAGTAAATATTTATGTGTTGTTTGTTGTGGCTGTTGTGTTGTATGTTGTTTGTCATGTTGAATGAACCTACCATTGTATGGATATTTCATTATGTGTGGGGTTGAGTGGGTGAGATTTCCAAAGAGGTGGTTGTTGTAAGGGTATGAGTACCCATAGAAAGCTTGCTTTGGTTATGTGAAAAAGTGGTGTGTTTCATAGCATGGTATGGTGGTGATAGAGTATGATATGGAGGTTGGGTAGTGGAAGTATGGTTGGTGTTATGTATGAGAAAGTGTGGAGATATGAAGATAAATATGTATTAAATTATTCTACTCTCCCTCTTTTGTTGATGTCCCCACTCCCACTTTTTAGGCTCTTAAAGGAGAGTCTTGTGTTGTGGGTAATGTTGTCACAAACTTGTATTGTATTCATTGTATAATTTTTTTTTGTGTAAAATGATGCTGGTTAAGTGAAAATTTTGCTGCAATATGAATAACATGTGCACCAACACTTATTATCCTGAAAGAAACTTATTCTAATCTACACTAACCAACAATGGTAGTGTTTTAGACAAAGCCATTAACTGGTTTCGCAAAATAAATTCATTTTCTTAGCAATTTGTAATGTTTCAAATGCTTATGGACAACCAAAGATATATGGAGAAATGCCAAACTTATGATCAACTACTACATCAAATCTTGGAGAATTAGAACAAGTCCACCTACCTCATCATATAGATCATACATTGTTGAACATCTAGAATATTGAGAGGGGCTGAATCAATATTCCATAAGCCTATATTAAAATCCAATTAAAGATTATCAAAATTCTGACTAAATCAGCAAGAGAGAACATAAAAACAAGTCAATCCAACCATACACATGAACACCAAGATTTTTACGTGGAAAACCCAAAATGGGAAAAACCACAGTGAGGATTAACTCACAATATATTATATTTGGATACAAAATATTACGGGGCAACTGCTAGGACTCACTATCCTTAAAAAGACTCACTTCTTGAGTACAAAAGATGGCTAACTGCCAAGATACAATTATAGTGGATTATTGTGAAAATATTGAACTGATAAAATACACCTTTAATGTGTAGGGTTCAGTTCTACTGAAGTCCAGAATAAGAAGTATTGCCACACAAAGCAGTCGCTCAAAAAAATTATATTGATCACAACTGATAAATCATTTAGGCTCTGATCTTCTCCTCTATTCACATTCAATTCTCCTTCTCTCTCTCATACACACATCCCACACACCTCATCTCTCTTCTATCTTTCATCTTATATATACAAGTATATATTATCCATCAATTAAGTTAGCCTAATTAGATGAACACAAAATAATCAAAACCTTCATTGTTTGCACCATATAAGATTTAAACATTTTATCCATGTAGTGGATTATATCAAGTTGGCTATCATCCATAACACATAACTAGTATTCATAATATATTACATTCACCGAGTCGGTCAAGACTAGATCACGATTCTCCAAACCAACAAATAATACTCAAAGAAAACACCTTCCATCCATTTGAGAACACATTAATTTCCCATCATACTACCAACAAAGATACTATCAATAAAACTACAGTATAAGAATGTTCACTTTAGTAGAATGTGGAGTCTCCCACATAGTATGCCAAACATAGAGCAATAGTAGGATACATAGCTAAACTCTGTTAGAGATAAAATTATTCTCACAACACACTAACTCATTTGACCCCAATTTTCGACAAAACCTTCCGACGAAACCTATATAATCAAATGTATCGTCGGGCACTTGTGCAAATTTCCATTTTTTTTTAAATTTTTACCCCAACGTTCTTCAGAATTTCGACGAGCCGTTGTTTTGTGTACGTTTCGACGAAGATCTTTCGCCAAAATTGGGGCGGTCCTGCAAAGTTAAATTGTGGCGGGCATAAATTGAAATGAGCTCGACTATTTACTGCGACAGTGTTTTGCTCGACTGTTTTCTTGGGGAAAATCAAAAGAAACTCAAGAAGATATCGCCAGGTTGAGGGAAGTCATTGTCTTTTTCCAGAATTCATTTGTGAAGTTAGATTTGTACTTCTAGGTTTGAAAATCATATTTGAAAGCAACATCTCATCAGATTTCATTTATAGTCTTGTGCATTTTTAGAATTTCATTTCCAGATTTTAGACCTGGCTTCACAAATTCTTTATAAGGGAATTGTTTATAAGTGATGGAAAATTCTTGATGGATTTGGACAAAGATTATATTTGCAAGGTTTCAATTTTAACCCTAATGATCAATTTGCAATAGATTTGGGAGCCATAGCTAGATAATATCAAAGGTGTTGGTTGTTTTTTTACTGTAACCAAGTTTATCTTCTAGACACATAGCATATAAAATCTCAGATAATACTGCCTTACAATACCATCAATCTATATTCTAACCCAATACTACTTATCAAATCCTTATATGAACATAGTCACCTATAACCTCACTCAAGAATTTTAATTAATTCCTTGAATTAAAGCCAAAATGAGAATCACACACCATAACAGTGAGATGAACAGAATAACCCTTGATCATTTTATTCAAGATAGTAATATATTCATACAATGGAGATACATGACCTTGAAATGAGTAATTTTCATTCAGATGCTAGTACTGTCTTGAAAATTAAGTACCCATGAAACTAAAACCTACAACAGAATGACACCAAATGGTGCAGGAGCACACCTAGGCTAACCTCCATGTTTGTTATTTTGGCTTGTACTTGACTCTAGCCAAGTCAAGATGTTAGTTTGTTTTTAGACCTTAGAAGGTCATTGCTTTTGTGGGCTAGGTGAGTTAGTCATTAGGACTAAGGTCACACAAATAGCCAGTGTTAGTAATTTAAGTTTTCTTAATGTTAGTTGTCTATGGGAGATTAGAGTCTTAAAGATGTTCTAAACACTTAGTGGTTGTTGTAAAGATGCCTTAAGGCCATTAAATGAGTTGGTTCCTCAGAATCTAGAGGGAATAGTGGTCCTAAGAAATAGGATCAAGGCATAGAGAAAGATGCCAAATGTTGTAAAGAAGTTAGCATGGGCATGCAAATTAGTTTTTGAAAGTAAAATGGAGAGCTCTACAACAGTGTTGTCAAGAAGAACCCGAACTTTTGTGATGAAAAAGATGCTTAATAGATTGAGAGACTGAGTTTAGTATTTTTTTAGTGTTTTATAGGATTATCTTAGTCTTTTTCATTTGAAAAGCAAGTTGTTTAGAGTAGGATATTTGGTGTTAGGAAAATTGTTTTGGTTTTAAGCTCTTACTGGTTCAGTCTTGACCAGTCGGTGCTTTCATGACTCCCCCATGAAATCTAGCCTTGGGAAACACCTAAGGACAGGTGGAAATGTTAGGGGAGTCATTAGTGTATATAGATTTAGGATTAGGAATCATGAAAGAGTGGAGAGCTCTTTTTATCACTAGTCTCTAGGCGAGCAGACAGAGCCCGGTTAGAGGTCTAGGAATGTATTTGAAGATTTCTTGTAGGGTAAAGAGGTACTGTATGGAACAGGTATAGGTTCAAATAGGGTTTCATCATAGCTCATCATACTAGGTGGACTGAGGTCATGTCAATCATTTAGTTTATGGTTTGAGCAGGTTCCAAGCAAGATTACAGTCAGTCCTAGAAATTAGGCCTTTTAGCCCTATTGTCCTAAGTTGTAGGAAACTAGTGTACGGAGGTTGTCAGGCCCTAAGCCCCATTGAACCTTTTAAAACTTCCAAATGAGTATCCAAATCTGCCTTTAGTTTTGTAGGGTCTTTGGAAAAATTTAGCAAGAATTAACAAAACAGGACTGGTAAAGGCTACAAGGAATAGGCCTATTTAAGGTCTCAAATGGTGAAACCTTGAACCCGGTAAGGATAGGGTTGAAGAACCTTCTAAAATGGTTCAAATATGCAAGGTTATGAATGTTTTCAATAGGATGGGCACCCCTGCAATGAAGAATGATGTTTGTGAGAAGTTAGCACTTAGAACTTTCTAAGTGAGGAAGAGAAATTGAACTTGTCAAATGGTGTTAGTCCTCCAAGGTAAAGCACAAAGGATAGAACTCTTAGAGAAGAGTTAGAATTGGACTTAGTTAATCATCTAAGCTAATCAGGACCTAGAGGAGACTAGGTTCCTAGAAGAGACAAGCTGGGTCTCTTAGTTGTAGTGCAAGCAAGCCTTGGAACACTCACATCACCAAACCTAAGAATAGTATCTTCATTATAATATCAGGATCTTTACAAATTCGCTCTACAACATCAGTTAGAATTGACGTAAAAATATCTAACTTTCTAACCGGCCATATTTTTGGTCCTGAAATCCTTCTTATAGGGAAAATGAAGGAGCAACACGCATCAAACTAGAAATACACCTGTCACTGGTCACTTGGATCGCCTTATGACATTTCAAAAATTGGTACAACAGCTGAGTCTCTGGAGAATCTTCTTGTCCATCCCATCCACTGGAGAATAACTGTTGCATTTGCCAAACTTTGAAAACTTGCACCAAAACTGCCACCAAGACATAGCCAAAATTTGTTATAACCATAACCGCTGAGCTGTTAACTACCGGTTGTAGACTCTGTCCTATTCTTGTTCAGTTAAGTACTTTTCTACCCATCCTTGATATTCCTCATCCGTTGGCCAATTAAAATTTACCACCTAATTTACCTTTGCACTGTAAGTTGTATACTTTACTGCTACTTGATTCGCCTCCCTTTCAAAAGATTCCAAAAATGTGCTAGTGTTAATGATTTCATCTACCCTGTCCTGACATTGCTGTAGTGATCTAACATTTCCTTAGGCATCTACAATATCTGGTAAAGATGTGCCACTCTAGTCATCAAAACTCTTTACCAACTCTTTAATCCTCTTGCTCAAATCATCAGGTAAGGCCTGGAAACCTTGCAGTGAATTCACAAAGTTTTGAGCAGGCCTTAATTGTTGAGGCCTATTAGCTGCATTTTGAGAATTTCATTTTGCAGATTTTGATGTGCAAGTTCAATATTATGATTTTAGGAGTATAACAGTTGGAAATCATTGTAAAATCAGAATTTAATAATTTCTAGAATTAGCATTTGAAAGTGTTTTTTGGGGTCATTAACTTCAGACTATCTTCTCTTTTGCAGGGGTGGTTGCATGCCGATTTTTTTTGGTGTAAAATATCATAATTATTATATTTTGTTACCTGTGTACAATTAAAAATTATTGGAGTGCATGTGAGTTTGATATTTTTTCGAAGATCTAAATATTCAAGCTTGGTAAAGAAAAATCATTCAGATAATATTAGTCCAGAACAAAATGAAGAGACAGTTGCTAGATTGTGGGCTATATTGAAAAGAAAGGGTGATGGGAAATGTTATTGTCCTTGCAATAATTGCAAGGGCTTAAAGACGAGAAGACTTTTAATCACAACAGCTGAGAAACATTGTAGGCAGCATGGTCATGTTGAAGGGGGGCATGATTATCGTCCATTGGTAAGTTGTTCATTATATGTGTTTATATTGATTGAATTTGTAAATGTTTATATTGTTTTAACATTTGATATATATATATATATATAATCACTTGATCATGATCATGGTTTATTTGTGTCTATCATTATTATAAAGGTGGGGCGCCCTAGGGCACACAATATGAATTATCACGGCCCAGAGAATGTGGTTTTGCAAGCGGAGGAACATGGAGCTGTGAATATCGAAGATGAAGTTAATGATCCTATGGAAGAAGATGATCATGCACCAGAAAACACAATTGAAGATGATGGTACAAATACATTGATCCATGACACATGTAGTGGCACATCTGATCATGTTGATCGAGATGACTTTGATGATGTTCATGATTTACTTGTACTTGAGAAGGCATATGAGCCGCTTTATGAAGGCTCCCAAACAACTCTTCTCTCTGCTGTATTGTTGCTGGTGACCTTGAAGGTTATGAATGGTTTATCCAACATAGCAATCTCACGGATGTTAAGGTATGTCATATATGCCATTTTTTTTCATCTATTTTAATTGTTGTTAGTTCATCGTTAGTAAATAAAGGATGAAGTATGTACCTTTAATATTCTTTATATTAAGAAGTTATTTCTTGTTGTAGATTGATTGGTGAATTTTTGTTACCACCATCAAATATTTTACCTCGCTCATACCGAGATTTCTCTGGCATTATGAAAGATATTGGAATGCAGTATCAAGCAATAGATGCATGTCCCAATGATCATATTATATATCATAAACAATATGAATTTGCAACAAAATGCTCAAAATGTCATATCAGTAGATATCGAACAGATCAACTAACAAAAAAGGTGCCTCGCAAGGTTCTTCGTTATATTCCCATTATTCCACGTATGCAACAATTATTTAGGTGCGAAAGCTTAGCACAATTTATGGATTACCATGCACGTAATAGAAGTGGAGATGAGATTCTTCAAATGCCTGCAAATGATTCTGCATTTAGGGACATGGAGGAAAAATGGCCACACTTTAAAGAAGAACCTCATAATCTCAGGCTTTCATTGGCAGTGGATGGTGTCAATCCATTTGGAGAGCTGAGATCTATTTACTCGATGTGGCCTATTTTTGTTATCAACAATAACATTCCTCCATGGATGTCAATAAAGAGGGAGCACATAATGTTGGCAATGATTGTTCCAAGTATTTGTTTACATCAGTTTTCTTTAATGTAGTAGCATCTCATTTGTCTTATTTGTTGCATAATGAATTATATGTTTTTTCATTTAATAGTCATGTACATGAATTTATATATATTGCAGTAAAATGGTTATAATAATTATGTAATGTTTATGTTCATTCAACTAGGTAAGTACCAAGTTAAATATATGAATGTATATATTGAGCCTCTTATCAACGAGTTACTAAAGTTATGGAATGGCGTCACTATGTATGACGTATCTAGACCAATAGGACAAAGACAATTTCAATTCCATGCAATGCTTGTATGGACAATTCATGATGCCCCAGGGCTAACACATTTTTCTGGTATGTTATAACGTTCAACTGCATGACTTTAATGATATTTAATTTTATGAATTAGATATCATGCATGTTTTTAAAATAATCTATTCATTATATATAATTATAAAAATTGACATATTTAATCCAATTACATATGATTTGCAGGTCTTCAAACAAAGGAAAAATTTGCATGTCCAATTTGTGGTCCAAAGATGAAATCTCGTCGTTCAACAAGTTTAGGAAAGCAGGTGTTTGATGAGTATAGGCACTTCCTCCACAGAAATCATAAGTATCGAACTACTGAAAAACATCTTTTCAATGGGAAAGAAGAGACTACATCAAAACCACGAAGAATGACACCTCACCTATGGAAGTTGGAATATAATAGAATTAATCGTCAAGGTTATACATCAGATCAAATTGTTTATCTATCATTTATGATATGTTTTGAATTTTTATTTTTATTTTGTGATCATGCTGTAATTGACAATGATTGTCGTTGTTAATTTGTTTAACTTATATGCTTCATGAAGGTCGTCAAGGCATTAATGGTCGGCTTCCACAGGGACTAAAAATTTATCCCAGACAATTTAGTAGGTTTCCCTACTATGAGAAGCTATAAATTGTGCATTTGTTTGATACAATGCATATAAGAAAGAATATGACAGAAACGTTATGGAAAATATTGGATGGAAGGCATGACAAAGAAAAAATTGTCAAAATTTATAGTGACATTTAGGAAGCTAGTCATGCAATGAAAAATGTCATTCAATTAAATAGCGATGGAGACCAAATTAATATAAGTGCGCTTCCTTGGTTATTAACAGAGCAGCAAAGCAATGCTGTAAAACAAGTTATACGAAAAATTCGATTTCCCACAGGATTTGCTGCCAACATAAACAATATCATAACAAAGAAAGGTGAATTTGGGTCAGGGATGAAAACGCATGATTGGCATACCTTCATTAAGGTAATTATTCTGGTATATTATATATATATTTGTATACTGCATGTACTTTTCAGTGTATTATGTTTACTACTTTTGAAAAAATATTAATGAAAAGATCATTTTATAATTGTTGCAGTAAGTTCTACCTCTATCTCTCCTAGACAACTTCGACAACAATGTCAAACAAGTTATATATGATCTTGGAAAATACATGAGGTAAGTAGTGATATTTGTTCAATTCGTTGTATATTTTTGTTAAATCTCATTAATATATTTGTGCCTTGAATCACTTGTAGATGGTTGTCATCTAAAGCAATCCATAAAGAAGATATAAATTATTGGAAGAGAAGAATTCCTTGTTTAATGTGTGAAATTCAAAAGTGTCTACCTTCGACATTTTTCAATGCACAAGAACACTACCTCATACACCAAGTTGAGGAGATTGAATTGTGTGGACTTGTATACACAAGGTCAATGTGGATGGTTGAGAGGCACTTGAAATTTTTGAAGGCTTTGGTTAGACAGAGAGCACATCCCAAGGGTTCTATGGTGGAGGGATACATGGTATACCAGACCATGGTGTACATTACTGAATATCTTCCTAGGTTTGCAGCAAAGATCCATGTAGATCGCATTTGGGATCCCAACTCCATTAACAAATTTGAAGGGGAGTACTTGATGGGGAAAGGTATATTGAGGAAAGTGTCAGGTAATTAAAAGATGGTCATGGAGATTGGTGTAAGCGTTCCAAGACTTTCTTGCACAACTAGCTAATAAGACCTTTCCTTGTCTTCTTCTGGGAACCTAATATTTTCTAGGTCCTTGTTAGGCTTAGATGATTAACTAAGTCCTAATCCAACTCCTCTCCAAGAGTCTCACACCTTGTGCTTCACCTTGAAGGACTAACACCACTTTGTTATGTGCAAACTCTCTCCTACACTTAGAAGACTCTGAGTGCCAACATCACACAAACATTGAATTGATTGCAGGGGTGCCAAACACATTGGAAACATGCCATGTACTTCCAACTGGATCCATCTTGGAGGATCTCCAAACTCCTTTCCTACCGGTTTCAAGAATTGGTCTTGAGGAGGCCTATTTCTTGTAGCCCTTGACAGAGACCTTTACTTTGTTCTTGCCCAAACTTTCCAAACAACTTAAAAAACCAATTTCACATTTGAATACCCTTTTGGATTTTCTAAAGGATTCAAAAGATTCTATACTCCTAAGTCCTCCGTACATTGGTTTCCTATTATCTAGGTTAAATAGGGCTATTAGGCCTAGTTTGTAGGACCCCACTGGTTTTCTTGCTCAAACCTCAGTCAAATGGATTGATAGAACCTCAATCCTTCTATCATGTTAGGATATGTCTATACCCTATCTAAAACTATACTTGTTCCATACTGTACCTCAATCCCATGCCTAAATTCTTCAATTCATTATTGTCAAACCTCTAACCGGGCACTCTAAGCTCGCCTAGGACTTGACATTAAACAAAACTGTTCCACTCTCCATGATTCCTAACTCTACATATGTACAGACCAATGGCTCCCCTAACACATCCATCTACCCTCAGGAAAATCTCGTGACTAGATTTCATGGGGGAGCCATAAAAACACAAGTTGGTTAGGACAGGACCAATAAAACCCTTAAACCTTAACCTATCTATTCAGGACACTAAAACAACTTAAATCAACTTACTTGCAAAATGAAAAAAGTTTAATACTATCCCATGAACATGACTCTAACACTAAATCAAAACATCCAATTCACTTAGTATCACTGTCACTCAATAACACTCGGAGTTCACATAAAAATAGAAATTGCAGAGCTATCTTCTATTCCAAAAACTTGATTACAATCTCCCTCTTTCTTGAATTTGAGCCTGCTTCATATTAGATGACATTCACCATGTTTGTAGGGTATGTTGGTCGATCCCCCACTCCTATCCTTTAGGGGATCCTATGTAACCGAGTTGCATGCAACATTTGCCATAATGGCAATTTTTGTCATGACAATTTTGTAACAACATTTGGCAACTCTGTTATTATGCCACCTTCCTAACTCTTAGGACCTCTATCTCCTATATTTCGAGTAACCAACACCATTAAAGGCCTCATGGCATCTTTCTAACATCATTCATGTGTTTAGAACACATTTAAGACTCAAATCCCAACTTAAGCTACTAAGGCTAAGCAATGTAAAAACTATTAACAATGACTAACTTTGGTGACCTTAGTCCTAATGACTAACTCACCTAGCCACAACAATGACCTTCTAAGGTCCAAAACAAACATACAATTACTCTAACTTGGCTAATGTCAGATACAAGCCCAAAATATCCTAACTATGGAGGTTAGTCTAGGTGTGCTCCTGCACCAGAGATTAATTAGAATACATTTTACATTTGGTTTTTATGTATATTGTACTTATAAATTAAGGTCGTATACCATGGTAATTAACTAATTATACGTTGTTTGTGAATTTCATATTTTTTTATACAGTTGGTCGAGAGTGGGATGCACTATATTTGTATGTCACAAACAATCTTGATTGGATGACGGTATGGATTGAACGATGTCAACAATTTGGTCGCGCATTAACATGGGAAGGTGTGGCTTCATTGGTTAAAGAAGCTCATTGTAATGGAGATTCCAATATTACACCAAGGGAAATTGATTTAGCATATGGTTTAAGAGATAAACAAGTATGTATAAATATATTAATCACCCATATTATTTAATTATTTTCAATTATATTGATGTATATATATGTTGAGATTTTTTTCTTTGCATACATTCGGCCAAGAATAAATATGTTTATCAACTGACGATATTGCAATAAGTTTTGCATGTTTGACATATTGTAGGTGAAACACCACAAGGCTATGTGGTGCAATGGTCGTATATTTCGAATCAAAAAGTTGGATGACATGAAGAAAACCTGTGATTTTGGGATAACTGCAGTCTTCCAGGTGACTAATGTTTCATCTAGAAGCGACACACATTCAAAAGTCTTAGAAAATCAATACTATGGGATTTTTGGATGATATACTTGAGTGTGACTTTAAGTCCTTCAAATTAGTTTTGTTCGTCATCCTATGGTACAGGCTACGATTGAATGAAAATGATCCTGAGATAACTGTTATTGAACATGATAATGGATTTACCATGGTTAATACAAGGTATTTTGAGCGAGTTGGAAATGAGCCCTATGTTCTTCCAAGCCAATGTGAGTAGGTATTTTACTCAAAGGTTCCAGGTAAAGCGGGTTGGTCATATGTTGTTAGACATGATCCAAGAGGAAGGCTGGTAAAGTATAATATGGTGGAAGAAGAAGATACTGAAGAAATAGAAGATGATGTAGATGATGATCAGGATCAATAGTTAGTTGATGATGTGCCTGACGAAGATGTTGAAGAGGAGGAACTAGAGCATGATGATGTAGGAGTTAATGTTCATGAAGATGATATCTGTGTGGATGATGACATTATCAAAACTGATATCAATGACGATGATGATGATATGACCAATCCTTACAATGTTGAATCTGGATCAGATGATACAAACAAAGAGTTGGATGAAGAAGAAGATCAATGACATTAATTTGTATTATCTATTTGATATTAATTTCTTGAAAGAATTATATTTGACTTATGTGGTTACATAATTAATTTATGATGTTTTTAATTTTAATTATATTTGAACTATATTAGAATATGTTCAGTTAACAGATGTAAAAAATAAAATGGATAAACCAAAAGATGAAAGCGTGAGACCACTGCCTTGTTGGGTGTATGGAGTCTAATGAAGATCTATAAAAGTGTAATCTATGATAGAAATAATTCAAAGTGTTTGGCACATAGATGTAGTTTATAACTTGTATAAATGTGCAAGTAAATGACTGACAAACTCTACTTGAGATAGAATGACAATCTTAGTTATGTGATTCTTCTTATTGATACAATTAATAATCTTTAGTTACTGTGATTGACTAGGAGGGTTTAATCTTTACTTGAAAGAACCAAATAATCACATCACACAAATACAACAAATGTGTATCGGTAAACTGAATATATATATATATATATATATATATACATGTTTGACATATCAATTTAAACAACAGAAAAGCATCAATAGTATCAACTACTTCGAGCATGAGATGATTACAACGACATTTCACCACATAAGATAGTCATTTAATTTGCAATTTGGCAGCAAGCTCTAAGCTAAGACAAATAGACACAGAACCTTACAAACACATACGATTTAGGCTAGTGCCATATACTATTGGGGAGTCGAATTAATTCACAAATATTTAGATTTCCATAATAGGTTCAAACACATAACATATAAGATCTCTGACAATATTGCATTACAACAGTGTTAATTTCTATCCTAACTCAATACTTCTTATCAAATCCCTTTACAAACATATCCATCTATGACTCCATCCAAGCATTTTAATTTACTCTTTGAATTAAAGAAAAAATGGAAATCATACACACCATGATAAAAGTGAGATGAACGCCATAACCCTTGATTATATTATTCAAAATTGTGATATGTTTATACAAAGGAGAGCCATGAGCTCTAAATATATCATTATAACTGAAATGCTAGTACTGTCATGAAACATCAAACCTTCATGCTGTTGGAATTGTCAAATTTTGACAAATTCATTATTTCTTCATGATTATTAGTCTCCGAAAAAAGATTCATAATGCAGACAAAAATATCCTCACATAGCATATTTTACCAAAATTCAATTTAAAATTGTGCCATAATGCCCCATAAATTTCATCTGACATTAAAATCTTTACATATGAAAATATCGGCATAAGTTGATGCAGGTCTCATTGATGATAATATACATATCTTAAATGTATCAACAAGACATAGCAAGGGTCACACCGATCAAGTTATACATAGAGAGAATGCGGGTTTCTATATCTTATCGACAAGACAAAAAGTATTGGCGAGACGATGTAAGGTCACATCGAGCTAAATTACCTTTTGCCGATTGGAGTAACATAAAGTCTATTGGAGAGACTTTGGTCATTGGAGAGAGATTTTAAAACACTGCCCATAGCATTATTAGTCTTTCCGATAAAGAAAGGGGAGGACTCACTCGATGAGACAAACGATGCCAGGGAGAATTCAGAAAGTCTTACCGACCCCTCGGGTTACACCAACAGAACTGAGCATACGAAGATAAAGGGTGTCGAGAAGACAATGCGCATGGTCTCGCCGAAGAAAAAACATATCAGTGAGACATGTCACTGCGGGGAGATCTAAGAGACATCACAGTGAGTATCGTTTTGTCGACAAAACAAATACTTGGTCATGGCAACATAAGTCAATAAAGTGAGCATCTCGGTGAGACGAAAAGCTTTTGGAGTAAGGTGAAGAACTGTTGCCCTGATTCATTCAGTCTGGGCGATAGTTTTTTTGGTGAATGTCATGGTGATAAAAAAGCAAAAAGAAAGAAACTATCGGGGAGACTTGTGATGTCAAGGAAACTGCAAGATGTCTTAACGGATGGGTGAATGTTGAACAGGTGGACCGACTAGAGGTTTGAAATGTCTTATCGATGTTATTGTATCGACGAGACATCAAACGGGTTATATCGATAAAGTTATACACTAGGAGAATGCGGGTTTGTATTACTTATCGGCAAGACAAAAGGTATCGGTGTGATGGTGTAAGGTCATATCGAGCTAAGTTACTTTTTGCCGATTGGAGAAAATTAAAGCCTATCAGAGAGACTTCGATCGTCAGAGAGAGATTTGAGAACACTGGCCGAAGCGCTATTGGTCTTGCCGATAAAGCAAAAGGAGGACTCAATCGGTAAGATAAATGGTGCCGGGAAGAGTTCATAAAAGTCTTACCAACCCCTTGGGTTACACCGATAGAATTGAGCATGCGGAGATAAAGGGTATCGATAAGATGATGCTCATTGTCTTGCCAAAGAAGAGGCGTATCGGTGAGACATGTCATCGCGGGGAGATCTAAGAGACATCACAACAAGTACTATTTTGTCGCTAGAACAAATTGCTTGGTCTCGATGACATACTCGATAAAGTGAACATCTCAGTGAGACAAAGTACTTTCGGAGTAAGGCAAAGAACCGTTGGCCCAATTCATTAAGTCTGAGTGATAGTTGTTTCGGTGAAAGTCATGGCGATATAAAAGAAAAAGGAAAGAAACTATCGGGGAGACTTGTGATGTTAGGGAAACTGCAAGACGTCTTGGCAGGTGGGTGATCATTGAACCCTGATGTGACAGCGAGAATTTCAAAAAAAAAACTTGCTGCATTCATGTCTCGATCGGTAAAAGACATTAATGGCACTACGAAGCATAGAAGATTTTGCATATCAGGGTATGATCAATTGAAATCATTGTCTCACAGAATTCAAAGCGAAGGAGAGCAAGGGAACCAGCAGAGCAATTAAGGCATTCACCTGGCTTGAGTTTGGAAGAAGTTACAGTAAGTTTCTCATCCTCTCAGAATTCGTAAAAATTTGAATTATGGAAGGCACTGGTTCAAGAAAACTAAAGGGAAGAAAACTCGGGGAGGGAAGCCAATCAAAAGCAAAAAAGCAAAAGACTAAGTTGCAACCAGAAGGTACTAAAAGGAAGCTAAATCAGGACCTCATAGACCAGTTACCTGGTTTTGGACCTAAAGCTAGGTGTTCTGCATAGCTCAAAGTGAAAGTTGACAAATTGGACGAAAAATGCAAATTTATAGTTGATGTTTGGACTCCGATTAGAGGCTATGAGTTATTCAATTTCCATTACCATAGGAGAAATCGCTTTGAGCCAGTATGCAATCCATGGAGGCTCAATTTAGGGAAATTAGTGTGCCCTAATACTTTTATTAATGTCGAACTAGTAAAATTGCTGGCCGAACACTATGATTCAAAAAAGAAAGCTATATGTGATTTGTTAGGGAATCCATGTATACATGTATCTGAGAATGCAATTGTTGAGGTTTTCAAAATGGAGGGAATATGCAGTGACAAAGTAGTGAGTGAAGAGCTCGATAGTGAGTTCAGAAGGATGGACACCATTTATAAAGGGTGGAGGTTACCTCTGCATAGAATTAGGTGTCATGGCAAACCTACTCCAATGGAAGACAGTGAGGGGCCACCCTTTCATGTAGACCTCTTTGAACCTTACCTAAAATATACTTACTACTCAGTGGGATAGGTATTAGGGATGGAGGTACCTAAGCATATGGCGGTTGTGCCCATGGTGATTTCTGTAGACATTCAGTACCACAATTCCAGATCATTTGACTATGCTGCACATGTTTTTAAGGAGCTAGATGCAGGTTTGATGGCGATATAGAGTGGTGCTTCTGTTCTCCATCTCAGAAATTACTCACTGCTGATGCACTTAGTGTTGTATTTTGGACAAGAGTTAGGTTTATGGCCTCAGGAGCTGAGGATCTCACAATCTGACAAGGAAGGTTGGCCATTGCCTGTTCAATTATGGACTGCTATTTGGGACAACAGGTTTGCCAATTCAAATTTCTTGCATTTTGAAGAATTCTTTGTGAAACCCTTGTATAGATTTTTTAGCCATCCTTGTGATTATTCTTTATCTGAACAAGTAAAAAGGTTTCTTAGGCCTAGAGATTACAATGGACCAATTAACCACAACTGGGGGGATTGGTATTGCTTAGAGAATGCCACAACGATTAGGGTTTATGGCTTTGAGGATACACCTTTCATTCTGCCTAGAACTGTCCCAGATAGAATTGCATACCTTGAAATTGTTAGGAAAATGGATTACTCCAGTGTTATGAACTTAAGTTCATATGGGAAACAAGATTTTATGCCCAGTACATTGTGTTTTAGTGATTTCACTGTATTAGCCAAGGAAGGTTATGATCTGATTCTGGACAAATTATTGCACTACAACATGAGCAGAGCACCAGTGAGAAAGAAATTTGATCTAGAAGGGTATATCCACTCTGCCAGACAAAAAGTATATCTCAGAGGGTACCATCATGTGCCCTTTAAATATGATGACATAATCAGAAACCTGGAGACAGACGAAGCTGAAATTGTGATTGAAAAACATAATCAAGAGTTGGTGGATGCTGAGTTGTTATCCTCCATTAAGGGGATTTCAGAAATAGACAGGCCACAAAGCTCATTTGGGAAAGTTTCAAGAATGAAGACTCAAGAGTATGCCTATGTTGCTAGAGAAACAGATGTTGAGGAAACCATGGATGTAGATACAAGACATGAAGACTACAGGTCTTTCATATCAAATGATGAATTTATAAAGACCTCGGAGTTTAAGACATTTTTATATAAGCAAAAAGGGAAAGAGATAAGGGGACAGGTTGACAATGTCACTCCAGGGAATGAGGATCAACTGTTAAAAATCTTAAAGGATGAAGTGGACAAAGAGATGATTGACATGACCCCTGAAAAGGGGAGGGAGCTGCTTGAAAAGGTAGGTGTTATGATTTTTCCAGGTTTGGATATGAATTATGCATTAGTTTTTGATAGTTTCTTAAAAGATAACAATGCTACCCACAAGCTCAGTATAGGGAAGGTGACAGAGGTATACATAGGATCAAGATACAATCCTGATGATGAAATATTGATGATTTGGGCCTTGTATCCTCCTCACAAGAAATCAATTGTTATTGATACTGAAAAGGCATTCAGACATGTCATGACCCTGAAGGCTGGGGAGGTTGATCCTGTAGCGACTGCTGATATTGGGATAAATATAGCCAAGTTGAGTAAAGCCCAAATCCAAGCATTGATAAGGGAAGGGGAGATGTATAAAACCAATAATGAGAGGATGTTGAGAGAGAATGAACGCTTGAAAGACTTGGTAGGTGGTGTAAGAGAACCAACAAGGATGCTCACTCAAGGTGAGAGTTCACAGAAAAAAGACCATTGGGAATGGTCAACTGCATACTCTCAAGGGAGAATGGATGCATTTGCTACAATAATAAAAAAAAGGAAGGTTGTTTTAACCACTTGGTTAAATAAACTTTGGGGAAAACATTCACAATACGTAGATGCACTAAAGGAACACAGGAGAGTGGATAGCAGAATTCAGGAAAGAATTGAGGAATTGGAGGAGGACACTACTAGTAATGAAGATATTGAAAATGCCAATTGTATTATGGATAGGCACAAGGATTTCTATGTGGAGTTACAAGGGGATATGCAGGAATTGACAGAGGCTGCCGAAGATAGATTCACCAAGTTATGTGATGGTGAAGGGAAAATGAAGGAAGCAACTACATGGAAAAGTGAGTGTGAAACAATACTCCAAGGGATGCTGGAGACAACCATTGCGAAAGATGTGATATTGGATGCAACATGTGAGAAAAATGAGCAAATGATAATGATGGAGATTGTAATCCATGATGCATTGGGAGATGCCAACACTCATGAGCACCAGGATTATACAGAGCATATGTCTGCAGTCCATTTGTGGCTCAAGAGAAATTAGTTAATAGTGGATTTGTTAAACCTTTTATGCTTTAAACCTTTTTGAAAAGGCACGTCCTTTTGCAAACTGATGTATAAGTATCTATTGTTGGATAAATTTAAGGGGTAGAAGATATAATTAGAATAGGATAGATTGCTGTAAGCATTAAATTTTTAGAAATGATGACATTCAAGGAGACTATGTTGCATGTATGAACTTTGAAGGAGATAATGAAAGACTGTTGATTTAGTGGCTTCATTCTGGTATCAATTGTTTGTTGGATTCTTGCGATTATTTGATTGTCTCCAATATGATTTTTCTTGGTTGTTTAAATTGAAGTATCAAGTATATATTCTATTTATCAGTACACATTTGTTGTTTTTGTGTGATTTGGTTTATTGGATTCTTTAAAGAAGAATTAAAATTCCCTTCAATAAATTACAGTAATCTGAGAATTCCATTTGGATCATTAAGAAGAATCAAATTATTAGATTTGATATTCTACCTCAACTAGGGTTTATCATTTACACTCTTGCATGTTTATACCAGTTGTAAACTCATAGTTATATGCCAAACAATTAGAGGACCTGCTAGATAGAAACCATTCATTAAAGGCTTTCATTTGACTCCGTTTTACCCAATAAGGCACTGGTCTCCCTTATTTACATCACATTAGTTTTATTCATTTCATTTAACATCTCTTAATTGAACATATTAATTCATACCTTGATATTGCATATACAATTTATAGGAAAGTAGGATCATATCTTTCCACTGTTAAATTGCCATTTGTGGATAGTTAGATCAAGTAGGAAACATAAATTGAACATATTAATTTAGTATAAGAGTCAACCAATCATAAGGAAAACATAATATGAAGATGAATTTTCTCAAATCTTGTGGTTGTAGATGCCCTTTTGAAATCTATGCAAAATGTGGGAGGATAGACAAAGCTCATGAACTATTTGACACAATGCCTCGAATAATTGTAATCTCATGGAATACACTCTAATTAGAAAAGTCTCATCACTGCCCTCATAACAATCTATCAATTTGTTTTAGTGTCTATTGTGTTATACCCAATTTGGGACATGGGGTATAACAAAATAGACACTAAAATAAATTGAGAGATTACAATTCTTTGAGACATTTTGTCAAATAGTTCACAAGCTTTTTCTATCCTTCCACATTTTGTATAAATTTTAAAAGGGCATCTACAACCACAACATTTGAAAAAAATCATATTCATATTATGCTTTGATGGATGTCTATACCTTGTTCCAAATCTCCCATATTAAGGAAACCAATAAGGATTTTGGTGAAGGTTGTGTTGGTGTTTAAAATACAATCCATGTAGAGGTTGCATATATCTAAGAGGTAGCCAACCCCTATCGAGGACAACTACAACCACTAATGGCCAACTAACGAGAGTCAGTAAAGGACTGACTTCTCTTACACTTTTGGCTCTGTAGGACCAAGGTGGGTAAACCTAAACGTGTTCACATGAATGTCTCATGATTGGTAAGAACACTTCCTATGTACAGATTACAATTCCTACACACTCAAAGGGATAGTGATCATTTCAAGGTTTTGGCAGACCAGAGAATGACTACCAGTACCAAAGAGCAACAAAATTGGCCCACTTATTTGTTACAATACCTCCCTAAGGAGGACAAGGTTGTATTCAAGTGTTTTGTGTTCAGTATTTGGATATCCTTGATTAGAACCTACAGTCTTGAACTAATAAAATGACACAAACATTATCCAGTGCTTCATCCATAGGGCAATGGAGTCATACAGAACAAAATCCTAATACGATGAACCCATCTCATATAGCATTACTATCATGAGATATTTTAGCATATTAAGATAGTACTTCTTCAAGCATCTTGAGTATATACAACCATGAACATGTAACTTATTTTTCAAGCATTTGATTAACTCTTTGAGTTAAAGCAAGAAAATGAATCACATTTTCAATTAACTATTGAAACTGAACAGATGAATCTTTGATAAAGCTATTCATAATCCATGGCACACACCCAGGAGAGTAAACCATCTTAATTTTATAGATTTCTTTCGATATCAGTAATTAAAAAAGCATATCACACTAATCTGTATATAAACCTAACCCTAGGATGACTTCCTGAAACAAAATGTTCATAACACTTTAACAATAAAGAGGACTATATAACTTCCAAGCGTCGGATTGCAAAAATATTCTGACCCTTCACAATGAGCTGTGAAATCTCCTTTATAGAATAGGATAGCAACAAGCATTAGGCTACATTGTGACACCAAATTGAATTTCAGCACCAAAATGAAATTCAAATTTACATTCCTTGTCATAATGATACCGTGCATGAACAAAGGAATCAAAACGGTTATGAAATAACCAGTCGAAAAACAAAATTTCGTGCAAAGCACGTGCACGTCCATATCCACATCCACATCCACTTGATAGAACAATAAGAGAAGAGAAGACACGTCCAACAGACCCACTGCCAATAATCATGAAGAAGCAACACGCCCTCGGTACAAGCAACCGCTCTGAGTTCGAGCTTGCGATAGCGATGGCACCACCTCCTCTTTATCGACCTTGCGAGCACATTCCCAAACAACTGGACCTGGTGCTAATGTAGACACTGGCTCAATTGCCAGAACCTCCTCATCCACTCCCATAAGATCGGCCAGGGAAGCCAAATAGTACCGATAATCAGAATCAGTCTCAAATTCATTAGAATCCAAGATTATTATCGGGGACAAACAATGTACTGGCCTCTTCCCAATGTTCCTAATAATAGCCTTGCGAGACATGGGAGAATTAGATTTCTTCATGATTGGTGAATCCAGCCTCGCACTCCTTCACTTAACTGATTTACTCATGATAAAAACATAGCACAACCACAAATAGAAGAAAAACCTTGCTACACTTAGACACAAGAGAATGCAATGCTGATTACATACAATTTAGTTAGCATTTATAGAGCAAGCCAGTATGTAGGGTACAATTACTTGAAGGCGATTCAAGCACTTGCACTCTTTTCCTTCATGAATAGGCTACCAAAGAAACCTGTATCATTAATGACATGAGCAACAACCAAGTAATACATGCCACGCGGGCAACTCACACACTTCTTCCCTATAAATGAATCGCCAATTCGAGAGGCACTTTAACAATAAGAGGGTGGAGATCAAGTCAATGGATGTTGACAATCCATGTCGACACCTTCAAAAAACATATCCAATCAAAAACCCGCAGAAGAATAGACCCAGACCGCACAATGGGTCCCATATAATCCCATTGGCACAAAAAGAAAAGCCACATGCCACTCCCTTGCGAACCTCGCAACACTCTCCCAGATATTTACTCTGCCCGTGCGAGGTGTGCAAGAGATCATGATTACCCCATTATTGATGGCTATTACAGCTGAAAAGATGGCCCCCTATCATATCGAACACCTCGAGAAGAAAACCCATTCATCCATTCACGCCACGTGGCCATATCTCGCGAACCTCACACTACTTTGATGACGCTAGTAGACAAACCTATGAGGTCTGCGAGAAGCGGTCAAGATCGAATTCTGTGATCGGACGGCTCATCAAACCTCAAATGGAACATTTAAGTGGGGCCCACATTGAAATTTCTGGCGGTGTAATACCTAGGCCATTATGCCAAAAAGACCGACAAATCAGGTGAAATAGGGCCGGTTAAGCACGACCCGAGAGGGATGAAACCTCACTTAAGTGACCGGTCCACTGTGGCAACAGGTCACCATTAAAACATAACAAGAGGGTTTTGACCGATCCATACTGAAGGTTACCCTGAGTAATTTAGAAACCCTCTAACCCCAGCTTCAATTTACTGAAGTTCCATCAGGTTGTGGAATTTTTCTTTGCATCTACCAATTGCATTTGTTTGAAAGTTTCTAAAACCTTTTCAACAAATCCATTATGTGTATATTCTAAAATCATTATAGTCCTTATAGTCCTTCTAGTCCACATCACTTTGTTTTTTGAAGAAACTATTACCATATATTTCTTATTTATGTTCTAAATTGGATACATGTTTATAAGTTTGATATTACAATTAATAATATTAATTTTGGCAAGACATTAAAAGATTTTGTTGATTTTAAAAATATATGCATCCCAATGTAAAAATGCCAACAATGGAAGCAATGATTGTAACACATAATTTTTGATGTAGTATCCAATTCAAAGGATGATGTTACAATTTAGGGTTATGATTGGGTATTTAATTAGGGTTAGGATTTAGTGTTCGGGTTAGTGTTAGGTTTAGAGTTAGGGTTAGGGTTAGGAAAATAATGTTAGGATTAGGGTTAGATTAGGGTTTATGTTTTATGGTTAGGGTTAGATTTAGAGTTTTGGTTATGGTTGGGATTAGATATGAAATTAGGGTTAGGGTTTAGTATTACAATTAGGGATTATAGTATTAGGGTTATATCTAGAATGAAGTTTTAGGGTTATTGTAATTATGATTAAGGGTTATTTTTATATTTGGCTTAGAGTTGGGGTTAGGATTAGGGCCAGGGATAGGGATAGGGTTAAGTTTAGGGATAGGTTTAGGGTTATTAGAGTGAATGCAACTAATTAATAAAATAAATAATATTTAGGGTTAGGTAATTAGGATTAGGGTTGGGGTTAGAGTTTTGGTTGTGGTTAGGGTTATAAAGATAGGATAAAAGTGAGGGTTAGGGTCAAGGTTAAGGTTTCAAGAGAAAGGGTTAGATTATGATTTGGATTACCCTAAACTCTAACCATAACCATAAACCTAATCCCAAACCTAACCCTAAAGAAAACACATAACCTAACCCTAATTGTAGTGTTTGAGGCTAGGCTCTATATAACCTAACCCTATATAACCTAACACATAACCTAGCACTAGAAAAAATTCTTCTCCCAAACAATCTCCTCTACTTCTATTCATGCCTACTAGAGTTGCAACATTCAACATTGGTGCTTCAACCATTCATTCAAAGCTAAGAATTTGAAAGCAGCGTTCATTTGTAATATAATTAATCATTTAACAATATTATAATTATTATTAATCTAATACAATATTAATATTATTAATAATATACCAATAATATTAATAATCTAATATAATTACTATTAATCTATATATAGATTATATATAATCTTAATATATCAAATATATCATTATAATTCATATAATGTAATATAATATTGTTATATAATATATTAATATTATAACATTACTATTAATCGAAGTGCTTTAATATTTATGTTGAGTTTTAGTACATTATATGATAGGTTACTAAAGCGGCTCTGAGATGCATGTGCTCAAAATCGATGGTGATGTTATAATCTTGATGAAAAGTTGCTTGATGGTTATGTTCAGTGCTGGTGACTTCTCAAACACAAGAAGATGTGATTTTGGCCCTATTAGGAGAAGATTTAAAAGTTGATTCTAGAGCTGAGAAAAATTATCATATTAAATTATGAAGCCCCTTTCTTTGGCAAGGAGATTCCATGTGTGTTCAAAAATTCTTGCTGCACACATTTCCATTACTCATGTTGCTAAGAACCTTGCAAATCCTCATATTTGAAGATTTAAAAAATCCAAAGGTATATTTTATGGCCTCCCTTTAACCAAGGACAATGGTTTCACAAAGTATCCTAGGAGTTTTATTATTTCCCTCATGACTATAATAGGCTTGGCTTACTTTATATTCACTACTCTAAATGGTGCCATAATAGGCTTTGCTTGCTTTATATTTACTACTCTAAATGGCATCATAATTTTTTTAAATTTAATTAACATACTCTAAAACCTAACTAAAGCAGGTTGTAGCTCATCAAATTGGACAAGTGAAAGGTCAATACCAGTGCTGAGGAAGACTTTGGAGGAGTGAAAACAAGGTCAATACCAGCACCGGCGAAGAGTTTGGAGCTAAAACAAGGTCAATACCAGCATCGAGGACCAGGTTGAGGGCACTCAGGGAAAATTGACGACCAAGGGACAATGAGTACTGTAAGTTTGGCACCCCCATTCTCTTTAACT
>CM021109.1:370928294-370976369 GCA_007115665.2 Sequoiadendron giganteum | reverse complement strand
TGCAATTTTCATGCCTAGTTTCCAAAGATCTTCTCGCACATTGGCCCCCCCATTCTCGTAAAATGGTATAAGATAAGACAAAAAGAATAAAATAGCTTTGTCTTTCACATTTTTATAGTGATTACTAGAGGCACATAGACCAATTCTTTATAATAGATGAATTTGATCATACTTTTCCAATGATGCAACAGTTCAACTTTGGGGTCTATCATTTAGGCAATAGTTCAACTTTGGGGTTCATCATTTAGGCAATGATGAATCCCTACTCTTTCCATATGCTCTTTCCTTTCTATTTCTTCAAATGTATAGTTTATGTATTATATTGTATTGAAATAGTTATTCCCACAACTTGTGTGGGACACCATACATTTGTAATTATCAATAAAAGACATTTGTGAAAATTTTGTGCAATCTTTCTCTTGTATACATTTGCATAATGAATTGCAATTCATTTGATAATACTTTTGTGTATATGAATGGAACTTAGTAGAATTGAATGTGTACCTTTATCTTTATTTTTGCAAAAACTATCCCAACTTTACTTGATTGAGTTAGAAGCTAAATTAGGTAAAAAAATTGGTGACATCTTCTATATGTTTGCCTGCTAAACATCCTCACCAGTTGCCTAAACTTATCCATTGGGCATGGTGTCGACTCTTGGAACTTGACAAGACTTGAGAAATAGTCTTGCATAATGTTGTAACTCATCCAAAATAGTGCATAATGTTGGCATTTTTTACAACTCAAGTAGAACTTGCAGAAGCTTCTATGAGATTGCCATACTCAATTTTAAAAGTCCTTAAGGCACTGTGCCAACTTAACGAGAAAAATGCAACAAAACTGTTATCTCTCCTACACTTCGGACTCTGTAAGATCCAGGAGGGTATCCCTAAAATATATTGTCATTCATGATGAGAATGATTTGCTCATACGTGGATAAACAACAGATAAATTCCAATCTAAGTTTAAACAAGATAATCCTTCAAGAAATTGGCTATTTCTCAGGAGAATTCAGCTCTTATTTAACAAGGAATTGAAATAACACCTAATTGTGTTTTTATGAAATATTCGAGTGAAATTGCCTGAAGCTATAACAAAAAATACAAGAACAATAAGCAGTTAGAGTACCAGTGCCATATCCTAAAGCACAGAGTCAAACTGGAAACTGAACTATAGGGTAACTTTCATCTAGAGCATCTATGATCTGTATGTAAGGCATTACCATCCATTCATCAATACATGAATCTAGTACTCTTTAGAAAATCCTATGTGCTAATTTGCATGAACTTATTGAACAACTAAAGCATTTAATAGGTCCATTGAACCAGAGCTATAGTCAAACATAATCCACAGGAAATGACAAATGAAATTTAACAAACATCATGTTTGATAGACTTTTCATTAAAAATTCATGCAAATTATTACAATAGGAGAGAAAATAGACTCAAAACAATCATAAGATTTGCATAAGTATGCTCCAAAACCCCATGATTTACTAAGTTCCCAAATAGACTCAAAGCTTCAAAAAATTGGACATATTCTTTTCTCTCTCTCTACTTGATTCTTCTCTTATGTATCTTAAGTAATTTCAACAGACCTATTCCTCGGCCCAGAATTCCCTTTTATAAAAACAAGGGAGCAAACAAGCTTTAGGCCAGAGGATACACATGTCCATTTTTTACTGGACCGCTAATTCCTAATCAGTTATCTTTACATCATTTGTTTGGTAAGAGAAGAAAAGCTTAAACAAAATGATGATTAATTTGTTACGGAGGAAAGGAAAGCGTGGTTCCAAGTATTGATTCCCTCACACCAAAGCATCTTTTAACTGCTCCCTGTGCTGATTTTATTTGCGCAATTTGTACCTGAATCCGAGAAGAGAATGCATTTCAAAATATAGTGCCGTAGGCCAGACCTGTATTTTACATGACCAAATTGCAGCTCTCATCCCCATTATTTATAATTCAAGTTCATCAATAAACATCTTTTCCATGACTCAAAATCTTCCTCCGACGGCCAATTGAAAGCCACCACCCGGTCCACCATTTTTTGATAAGGTACATACTTTATCATTAATGACGTGGCTGTCTTGTCAAAATTCTCCAGGAAACTAATGATATCTGATAACTTCTCTAAAGTGTTCTCCAACATGTGAATATCAACATTTTTGCATATCTCATGAGTTTGGGTGGTCATTATATTATTCATTTGCTCCTTCCATGCCTGCAAAGGCTTAACACTATCCTGACTATGCAAAATATGAGGTAGGGGAGAGGAGCCGATACATAAGCACCCTAAACCGCACGGTCTAGTTGGCAGGCCACGTGGACCAATAGCATTTAAAAAAAAAAAACCATTATAGAAAAAGGCTAATTAAACAATAAATTATTATTTTAATATTTTTTTAAATAAAATTTGCCACGTGGAAGGTCCAATTTTGTCCATGCATCGAAAAAAATGAAAAAAAGACCCGTTGACCGATACAGACGCACCTCGGGTGCCACTACGTGTGTGGCTCAGCGTCCGAAGGTGACAGCCTTGCCACATCAACTCTTCCCAGTCCGCCACCCTAACAATCCACTACTAAGCATTTATCACTCTCTGCCACTTCCTATTCCTATCTACTGTCTCAAATAAATGCTGCCACCTCTCCTAAGCTCCATGCCACCCCACGTTTATTCCGAAGTGAACTGCATTGAATGCTCCCAGTGCCTCGCTCTTCTCGCCATTCAACTAGCCTTTCATTTTCCCGAGGAAACTTTCCATCTTCACTTCTTTGTCGGTACCTGCTCGTTTCATCGTTTGCAACCTTCGCACTCTCACCACAACCTGCAATGCTTGAAGACCATATACTGTTTGAGTAGAAGCCGATACGAAGACGGGTAGACACCACTTACCAAACGTCGCCAGCAGCTCCACTTCCGCCATGCAAGCAATGAACGGGTTCCTCGCTGCCATGAATGGGTTCCTCGCCACCATGAACGGGTTCCTCACCGCCATGAAGGTCACCGCAAGCAACAAAGGGGTTCATCGTGTGTTCGATCCAGGTGAGGTTGCTCACTAAGGCTGGCCATTGTTCTTCTGTTTGTGTTTGGTTTGCAATTTCACTTTGTTTTATATGTTTTTTGGTGTTGCAGATTTCGTTTATTTTGTTGAAGTTGAGTGTTTATGAACACTGCATTATTTGTGTTCATAAACACACTAAATATTTGGAAATTAATCTTCTGTTCAAGCATCTCTCTATTTCGTATGAATTATATTTATGCAGTTGGTTGTTTTTTTCTTTCGACATGTAATAATGTTCATTGTTTATATGGGTTTTGCTCTGTAGGGTTTATATTGCAAATATTACGCTCATATTTACCTCATTTCTCTTTCAGTAGGGTTTATTTTGAGAATATAGCATGCATAGTTTACCATTTATGTTTTGGTAGGGTTTATTTTGCAAGTTTTATAGTCATAGTTTTGGGTTATCCTATTCTCATAGGATTTGCGTTGACATTGACTTTGCAAATCGTATTCTCATAGGTTCTGCATTATCATTCACTCTACTTAGCATAATCTCACAGGTTCTGCATTATCATTCACTCTACTTGTCGTTTTCTCATAGGTTCCGCATTATGATTCACTCTTCTTCTCGTATTCTCATACGTTCTGCATTATCATTGACTCTGCTTAGCATAATCTCACAGGTTTTGCATTATCATTCACTCTGCTTATCGTTTTCTCATAGGTTCTGTATTATCATTCACTCTAGTTATCGTATTCTCATACGTTCTGCCTTATCAGTGACTCTGCTTAGCATAATCGCACAAGTTTTGCATTATCATTCACTCTGCTTATCATTTTCTCATAGGTTCTGCATTATCATTCACTCTGCTTTTCATATTCTCATACGTTCTGCATGTGCATGTGCATGTGACTAGGTGTATGTTTATGTGTATGTGACTAGGTGTATGTCTATGTCTTTGTGTATGTGACTAGGTGTATGTCTATGTCTTTGTGTATGTGACTATGTGTATGTTTATGTGTATGTCTATGTCTATTTGTATGTGTATGTGTATGTGTATGTGTATGTCTGTGTATGTTTATGTGTATGTGACTATGTGTACGTCTGTGTCTATGTGTATTTCTATGTGTATGTGTATGTCTATGTGTATGTGTATGTGACTATGTGTATGTGTATGTGTATGTCTATGTTTATGTGTATGTGACTATGTTTATGTCTATGTCTATGTGTATGTGACTATGTGTATGTGTATGTCTATGTGTATATCTATATGTATGTCTATGTCTATGTCTATGTCTATGTCTATGTGACTATGTCTATGTTTATGTGTATGTGACTATGTGTATGTCTATGTCTTTATGTATGTGACTATGTGTATGTTTATGTGTATGTGACTATGTGTATGTGTATGTGTATGTTTATGTGTCTATGTCTATGTCTATGTCTATGTCTATGTGACTATGTGTATGTTTATGTGTATGTGACTATGTGTGTGTGACTATGTGTATGTGTATGTCTTTGTGTATGTGACTATGTGTATGTTTATGTGTATGTGACTATGTTTATGTGTATGTGTCTATGTCTATGTCTATGTCTATGTCTATGTGACTATGTGTATGTTTATGTGTATGTGACTATGTGTATGTCTATGTCTTTGTGTATGTGACTATGTGTATGTGACTATGTGTATGTGTATGTGTATGTGTCTATGTCTATGTCTATGTATATGTCTATGTCTATGTGACTATGTGTATGTTTATGTGTATGTGACTATGTCTATGTCTATGTCTATGTCTATGTCTATGTGTCTATGTCTATTTCTATGTCTATGTCTATGTCTATATGACTATGTGTATGTTTATGTGTATGTGACTATGTGTATGTCTTTGTGTATGTGATTATGTGTATTTTTATGTGTATGTGTATGTGTATGTCATTTCTATTTACACCTCTGTCAAACCTCCACCATATGCAATACCTGCAATGGAACACTTCAAGAACTCCATTGAATTGCAAGTCAATGTCCTTTTAGTATCCATTCCATTTTCCCTCTTTAGTGCAACTATTGTTCTCCCATCTATGTTTGTTTAACATTCTTATTATTCAAATTGATAGGAAGAATGAACATCATTTATACATGATCGAAGTATATTTTATCCATTGAATCAGACTCATCCTTATTCAATCTGTTCTTCTTGATAGCTCTTACTCTTACAAGTATAACATTGTTGTTTCAGTTTGTATCATTCAATTATTTCTAAGAGTATGATTTCTTGATGTCATACTATAACATGCAATTTCTATTTCCTTGCAAACCCGCCCTTCATCACCTCAGGATATAAGATTTGCAATTGTGGACTTATGGTGAAATAAGTCTAATCTGCCTAAGATATACCAAACTACTATTCATGATGGCATTAATGGTTTCTCTGTTCATCAGTTACACTCAATCTTACATGTATGATTTTGTTCTTACACTTTTTATCAATATTTGATATGTATATGTATATGCATATGTAATATATGCATGTGTATATGCATATGTATGTGCATACATATACATATGCAATTGTATATACATATATGCATATGTACATGTATATGTATATATGCATATGCAAACAAAAAATGAAGTTGTTTTAGATGTAGAGTGTAGCGAATAGATGGAACATGCATAATTTGAAAGAAGAACACCATTACACTCTCCCTTAAGCTATGCATTGTACCTTCCATTCCTTACACTCTCCATTCAAAATGCATTGCATATGCATATATACGTTTACATATACATATGCATATATGTATATGTGTATATATACAACCTAATTGGATGTACGCTTTGTTTGTTGTTCAATTAAAGTGACTATAAATATCAGCCCCTCTCCCTTACAACTAACTATGATGATGGTTGACTCCTACTTATGCTTATAATTCAAATTGATAGCAAGAATGAACATCATTTATACATGATCGAAGTATATTTTATCCATTGAATCAGACCCATCCTTATTCATGCCTTGGGTATCCCAATTTAGATTAAACATTATAACATGTGTTAATGATAGTCTCATCCAATCTCTTATTCTCACCTAAAATTCATTATCACAATCAACCAACTAATCCTCTACCTCAGGTACATAGTGAAAACAATATCCTAACTACAAAAAATAAGAAACTATTTGATGTCAAAGGGGAAGCAAAACTCAAATAACTGTCTAGCTTATATTACATCATATCTCTTTTCAATATGTTTTGCATTATCATTCACTCTGCTTATCGTAATCTCATAGATTATGCATTATCATTCACTCTCCTTATTGTTTTCTCATAGGTTTTGCATTATCATTGATTCTGATTTTGGGTAATGCTCCATCAATTTTATATCTGATTTATGTTTGATGTGATCAAGCCTATCTATGGATGAAAATGCTCCATCAATTTTATATCTAATTTATGTTTGATGTGATCAAGCCTATCTATGTATGAAATTAACCTTACGTTGTGGAGGACTAGTGTATAGGTGTGGGCCCCAATGAGCGCATTTCCCATAGCACATTAGGGCCCTCGCTTACGTATTAGGGGAGAGGAGCCGATACGTATGCACCCAAAATCACACTATTGACATGGCAGGCCACGTGGACCAATAACATTTAAATGAAAAAAAAACCCATATCCTTCAATAAGTCTGTAAGGCAAATGTTTCTATCTTTTCTTAGGTGCCATTGGTTATTTTGGGGGTGTTATCTTTTGCATAGGTTATTTTCCATCATATTAGTCATCCAATTATTGTACCTTAATTTTGTGTCTTGGAAATATATGGGGGTTGTTCTATTTTTTTTAGGTTCTACTTCATCAACATAGACATAGACAAATACATAGGCATAGACATATACATAGACATAGACATATACATAGACAGATAGATAGACATATACATACACATATACATAGACATATGGATATGTATATCAGATATAAAATGCACACATAATTGTAATTATTTTGAAACAAAATAATTACATGCTGGCAGCCAAACATGATGAAGTGTATCCAACTTGTATATGCTTAAGGTCTTTGCATCTTACTTATATATATATATATATGCATATGTATAGACATATTCATATACATATACATATGTTTATGTTTATGTATATGTTTATAGATTACCATAGCTTTGTATTTGAATCTGTATATGTTTATGTCTATGTATGTGTGTATGTAAATCTATGTATATGTGTAAATAAATCTATGAATATGTGTAAGTTTATGTCAATGTATATGTGTATGTAAATTTGTATGGATATGTAAATATGTATATGTGTATGTGTATGTGTATGTGTATGTGTATGTCTATGTCTATGTTTATGTGTATGTGTATGTGTATGTGTCTATATTTATGTCTGTATGTAAATATGTATTTGTATATGTAAATGTGTATGTGTGAATGTGTATGTCTATATGTAAATGTGTGTGGGTATAGATGTGTGAAGAGGTCTTAAGTGGAAAACCTTGCCACGTCTACTTCTCTCAGTCAGCCACCCTAACAATCCACTGCGTCACATTTATCACTCACTGCCTCTTCCTATACTTCTCTATAGTCGTGTTTAATTCACTTATGTCTATGTCTATGTCTATGTCTATGTGTATGTATATGTCTATATTCATAAATTCAGACCTACAACAATTGTATCTTTTATATGCGCATTTATTAATTTGGGGGTGTCAACTTTATATGGTGTGCACCTATACGCCAGTCCTCCACAACGTCAGCTTAAATTCATCCATAGATAGGCTTGATCACATCAAACATATCTCAGATATAAAATGCGCACAAGTTAGCATTAATTTAAACAAGGTGCCAACTCAAAAACTTTGAAACCCATCCGACCCATCTTTGACCGACTGGCGAACCCATTACAAGATTGTTTCCCATCGTAGCATAACCAAACCAACACGCAAATGCATTCGCCTGTCCTGTCTACCATGAGATATACAACATGTATTAGCTTCAATCTATCCCATCTTGCCAAGTAGGGTGCGCACTTATTGGAGCCAAACACAAATATCCCACCAGCATCCATTTAACACTCCTGTAAGGCTGCCATTATTCAAAACAAAAGCATGGAAACAATTTCAAATAATCCATCAAACCAATCAAGTCAAGAATTAAAGGCTGAAATCAATCAAATATCCAATTCATATGAAACATAACTCAAATTCAAAAGAAGATAGCAATTTATTTCACCACACTAAACAACCATCAATCAGATTCAAATAATTCCCAAGTCAAATAGCCATGAAAACCTTCAAGTATTCACATGTATTACCATAGATCATTATTGAGCACTAAAGCTTTCTTACAACATGTATTTAGGGGACTTGGTTTTCCCAAGGCCTTTCATGCTTGCCTATGTAGCACTTCACATAGATTACCATAGCTTTGTATTTGAATGACTTAGGGGACTTGGTTTTTTGAAGGCTTGTCATGGTTCCCTATGCAACACTTCACAATTTGAATGGAGTTGTGGACCCGTGCAGCATAGGTTGCCATCAAACGAGCGTTCATAAAATCAAGTCTCCCTAAAACATGTCTCTATTGCTTAGTTGATTGAATTGATGAAGCATAACCTATATGTATATTTGTATGCCTATGTTTTATGTATATACATGTGTGGCCTATGTAGCACTTCACATAGGTGTCCATAGATTTGTATTTGAATGACTTAGGGGAATTGGTTTTGTGAAGGCTTCTCATGGTTACCTATGCAACACTTCACAATTCGAATGGAGTTGTGGACCCGTGTAGCATAGGTTGCCATCACCTATGAAAAATTTAACACCCCCAAATTCATCAATGGCACTTGAAAAAGATAGAATAGTTGCATGACCTAATTGTATACAAATATGTATATGTGTATACATATGCATATGTATATAGATATGTATATGTATGCATATACATATACGTATCTATATACATATGCATATGTATATACATATGTATGTGTATGTATGCATATATATATACATATACAATATATGTATGTGGATGTATGCATATATATATGTACATATGTATATGTATATGTATATGGAACCCGTTCATGGCGGTGAGGAACCCGTTCGTTGCTTGCATGGCGGAAGTGGAGCTGCTGGTGACATTTGGTAATTGGTGTCTACCCATCTCCGTATCGGCTTCTACCCAAACAAGATATGGTCTCCGAGCATTGCAGGTTGTCATGAGACGGCGAAGGTTGCAGACGACGAAACGAGCAGGTACCGACGAGCAAGTGAAGATGAAATGTTTACTCGGGAAAATGAAAGGCTGGTTGAATGGCGAGAAGAGCGAGGCACTAGGACCATTCAATGCAGTTCATTTTGGAATAAATGCATATGTATGTAGATATGTATTTGCATATGCATATGTATATGTATATAGATATGTATATGCATATACATATACATATATCTATATACATATACATATGTATATGCGTATACATATCTACATACATATAAGTATGTATATGCATATGCATATGTATATGCAGTATATACATATGCATATGCATATACATATACATATGCATATGCATATACATATGCATATGCATATACATATGCATATGTATATGCATATGCATATACATATACATATGCATATGCATATACATATGCATATGTATATGTATAGGTTGGTTGGAATAAAATTGTGGGGTGGCGTGGAGCTTAGGAGAGGTGGCAACATTTATTTGAGACTATAGATAGGAATAGGAAGTGGCGGCGAGTGATAAATGCTCAGTAGTGGATTGTTAGGGTGGCATACTGGGAAGAGTTGATGTGGCAAGGTTGTCACCTTCGGACACCGAGCCACACATGTAGTGGCATCCGAGGTGTGTCTGTATCAATCGACGAGTCTTTTTTCCATTTTTTTCGACGTGTGGACAAAGTTGGACCTTCCACGTGGCAAAATATTTGGAAAAAGGAATAGAAAATGACAAAATGTCAATGAAGAAGCAAACATTTGAAACAAAAATAGTGACACATTGCAAATTACATAGAACACACATTGCAATATGATCCTAATACATTGCAAATCAAAACAAAAATGATGCATCTGTAATTCTCATATATTTAAAAATGTCAACGAAGAAGCGTACATTGCAAATTACATACAACACTTTTTTGAATTTGATCAGATTGCTTCACAAAACAAAACAATAACGGTCAATCTGTACTTATCAAAAAATTAGAACTGTCCACAATTTCAGTGCATTTGTAAATATCAATACTTCTAAATTCTATGAAACTAGCATTTGTAATCTAGCTACTGCTGTTGTGAAAGGGTCTTGGCTGGTTGGGGTGCCAATTGCCATGTTCTCATCCCCTTCTAGTCGATGGGGATTGCTGCATACATGAGTGGGACTTGGAGTGGTAAATTGGGTGCAAGTGACATGTGTTGGGGGTGGTGGTGAAGACATTTGTACATCCTGAGTGCCAAATTGATATGGATATTGACAGCCCCTAAAGATAGATTGGGAGAGGCTTGAATAATTCATTGCCGTGGAGAACTGAGGGATATTAATGTTGAGAATATCACAGAAGACTCCATTACTTTGAGACAACAGATTAGAAGTGTTCCTTAACCGCCTCTCTCTCTGTAAAGCCCTCTATGCCTCCTCAATCTCTTTTTCCTTTTGGTCCTGTTCCTTGTGAAGCTTCTCTTGCTCCTTTTTTGCATCTCTATCCTTTTTTTGTTGTAATTTTTGCTGCTCTTTTTCTTTTCGCAGTATGTCCTTCTCAATTCTGGAATTCTCCTTCAACTCCACTGCCACAATTCTTGCTTCCCTTTTCTCTACATTTTGTTGTCTCTTTCTTGCTTTTAACTCCTCGACCTCTTTCTTCCTTTGCTCTTGCTCCAATAACAGCCTCATGTAGTCATCTGTTGTCAACAATTGAGACTATCTACTGATCCGAATTGCACCTGCTTTGGATTTCATTTGATGGACAGTGTGCACAGGAAACTTGAGGAACTTGCTAATGTGTAGAATTGTTTGTGTTTGTTGTGTCCCATCTGACTGTGTGCCAATGACCTCCTTGACTACCTATGAGCCTTGTGGTACATCTTCATTGGCTTGTAAATCTGAATTGCAAGAAGGAGCATAGTAATGGACAACTTGAGAAAGGTCAATTTCTAGTGTTGGTGATGGAAAAGTATAGGTATCCTCTTGTTCTAGGACTTCCAAATGAATTCCCAAGTTCATTTCTCCCTCAACCAACCAGGATGGTTGGCTTCGTTGTGATGGAAGATCTAAACTTTCGCTGAATTGATCAATGGTCCTGTCCACCATGGGAGGGGTGTGTTCATTAACCACCACTTGTGCAACTGATTCAGCAGGACATGTATGAGGTGAGTGTTGTGTTTCTGTTGTAGGCTACATGTGTCCATCTGGAAGAGTGGAATGCAATACTGTGACATCATCACTTGACACACCAAGTCTAGAAAGGTCGAGAATGTTTTCAACTGCATCAACATCCTCGCTAACCACAAATGTCTCACTTGGATGCATGTCGTTGACAAGTGCATCAGGATTCAGTGGCTAGATACCAGTCCTTCTAAACCCAGCCTTGATGTTGTCAATTGTCAAAACTCTTTTCATTGCTTTTCTGCCTAACATTGCAAGTTCTCTCCTCCTCACTTCAATGTTTGGAAACCTTGACAAAAATTCTGCACGTTCTGATTTTAAGTAAGATTTGAAAGGTGCAAACACACTCACATCCAACGGCTGTAGCTTATGTGATGTGTGTGATGGCAATGTTAACAAATCTATACCGATATATCTTGCTTCCTGGATGGTTTCGAGTGCTACGTGGCTTCCATGGCCGTCAAAGATCAGCAGGACCCTGTTCATGGGTGAGACACTACCTGGAATCGAGGTTTTGAAGTGGGTCAACCAATCTATGAACAAGTCTTTGGTCATCCATGCATGTGGCTAGGCTTCCATGCAAGCACTTGGTTCACAATCTATGATGTAATTATCTATGCTCACACTCCCCTTGAACAAGTAGAATCCTGGAATGCTCTGCCCGACAGCATTGACACAACATAGAATGGTTATCCATTCATGGCTCTTTGGGATAATGTAAGAGACATTCTTGCTACCTTTTCTTGTGAGCACCTTCATGGACCCATTTTTGCCTGCTTGGATGCCAGTTTCATTACAATTCCATATATGATCAGGACCATATGGCATGGCATTGTACGCTACAGACAGTGCTTTGTAGAATGCATCTACAACATCAGGTCTAAGATTGAATGCCCTATCTTTGTCTAGGCCTTCAGCAGTTCGTAATGCGAGTTGAGGATGTCTGTGCTTGAATCTTGTCCACCAAGACTTCCCTAGGAAGCCATTGGTGAAAGGGTTTGGCCTATTTTGACATATTTGAGCAACCTCAGACTTAAGATTGACTATCTCAAGACCATGACCAATATCAGCCATTTGCTCGCACCATTCCACAATGCGATTTTCTTCCTCTTTTGTGAGGACTGTTGGCTGACCTTTCTTGGAAGTTGTTGTTAGACCCCCTAGCCATTTGGACAGTGTGGCTATTGGGATTGAACAATTTTTGGAAGGCCCCCTTATCGACATGTCATTCTCTTCAACGTCATAGAGTGCCCTTTTCATGTCATCCTCAGACCACAACTTTTGTATTTGTTTTACCTTTTACGGTATTTGAGGTGTAGTAACCTCAATCTACAGTATTTGAGGAGTAGAAACCTCATCTACTTGTGCAACATGATCTATTTCAGGGGGGAATATGCATCCTCGTTTCTCAGTAGGCAACTTGTCGTGGCTCTTTTCTTTTTTTTGTTTCTAGTACGGGTCACCACTGCATTGCCCTTGGCCATCTACACAGAATAATTAGAATCAAAATAGTGATGCTTGAACAGAAAAACAATCACTTTGTAATGCAAAACATATGAGAATATGATAAGCAGAGTCAATGATAATGCATAACCTATGAAACATAAATGGTAAACTATGAAATACATCTATGTGTATGTATGAAGAGAGTGTAAACTATGTGTAAACTATGAAATACATCTATGTACCTATGATGCTTGAACAGAAGAATAATTAGTTTGTGATGCTGAACATATGAGAATATGATAACTAGAGTAAATGATAATGCAGAACCTAGGAGAGATAAATGGTAAACTATGAAACACAAATGCTTTAACAGTTATCTTTATATGTATGAAGAGAGTGATGCTTGAACATAAGATTATTTAGTTTGTGTATGTGTTATATTTTTAGTTTCTTGCATTTCAATTGAGATTATCTTCTGTAACAGGAGTTTGTTATCTTGAGTTATCTATTCTGGAGTGAGCGACATAAGGAAGTAGAGGAGTAAGAAGTGTAAACTATGTGTAAACTATGAAATACATCTATGTACCTATGATACTTGAACAGAAGAATAATTAGTTTGTGATGCCGAACATATGAGAATATGGTAACCAGAGTAAATGATAATGCAGAACCTAGGAAAGATAAATGGTAAACTATGAAACACAAATGCTTTAACAATTATCTTTATATGTATGAAGAGAGTGATGCTTGAACAGATGATTATTTAGTTTGTGTATGTGTTATATTTTTAGTTTCTTGCATTTCAATTGAGATTATCTTCTGTAACAGGAGTTTGTTATCTTGAGTTATCTATTCTAGAGTGAGCGACATAAGGAAGTAGAGGAGTAAGAAGCACAAAATTACAAGCTATGCAAGAGAGTTAGAGTTTAAGAACATCTCATAACCTTTTAAGCGTTTACAACATTAACATTCTCATGCATAGGAAAGTGAAAACCACACTCATGTTTGAACAACAGAAACTTTAGAGACTGATAATGCAGAAGATATGAGAATAAGATATCTAGAGTGAATGACAATGTAGAACTGAAAGAAGAATAAGATAAGCAGAGTGAATGATAATGCAGAACTTGTGAGATTATGCTAAGCAGAGTCAATGATAATGCAGAACCTATGAGAATAATGTAACTAGAGTGAATGATAATGCAGAACCTATGAGAATAAGATAATCAGAGTGAATGATAATGTAGGACCATTGAAACAGAAATGGTAAACCATGACCAATATGTAACATATAAACGATAATGTAGAACCTATGAGACTACGTTGTGAGACTACTATAAGCAGAGTGAATGATAATGTAGAACCTATGAGACTACGATGTGAGACTACGATAAGCAGAGTGAATGATAATGCAGAACCTATGTAACATAAATGTTAAACTATGAGTGTAATATTTGCAATATAAACCCTACTGAAACAGAAAGGGTAAACTATGACTGTAACATTTTCAATATAAACCCTAGGGAAACAGAGATGGTAAACTATGACTGTAATATTTGCAATATAAACCCTAGGGAAAGCCTTAAATGGTAAACCATGACTGTAATATATGCATTATAAACCCTATGGAACACTATGCTAACCTATGACTGCACTATTTGCAATATAAACCCTACCGATACATAAAGAAACATGTAATATGACTGTAATGGGTGTAATGAAGATCAATATGGATGCTGTTAATGGCTGTAATGAAGAAAAAGTGTGAAAAGGAAAACCTGGTACAATATGGATGCTGGTGCACTGGAATCTGAGCTGTTGCCTCCCCTTGATGTTAACTCGTTCAATTCTGTGCTTGTCACTCCTCCTTTTCTTATGTCGCTCACTACAGAATAACTAAATACTTGTTGGTTTTCACGGCTATTTGAATTTGATTGATGGTTGTTTGGTGTGGTGAAATAACTTGTTGTCCTCTTTTGAATTTGAGTTCTATTTCGTATGAATTGGAGATTTGATTGATTTCAGCCTTTAATTCTTGACTTGATTAGTTTGGTGGATTATTTGAAATTGTTTCCATGCTTTTGTTTTGAATAATGGCGACCTTATGGGAGTGTTAAATGGATGTAGGTGGGATATTTGCATTTGGCTCTAGTACGTGTGCACCCTACTTGGCAAGATGGGACATATTGAAGCTGATACGTGTTGGAGATCTCATGATAGATGGGATAGGTGAATGCATTTTCATGTTGGTTTGGTTATGCTATGATGGGAAACAATCTTGTAATGGGTTCACCAATCAGTCAAAGATGTGTCGGATGGGTTTCAAAGTTGTTGAGTTGGCATCTTGTTTATTTTCTGTAGTTGTGACTAATGTGAAAGTGACGCCTGTATTGGTGCCAAAGTTGGGTTTAATAGTTTACGGGGAAGGGTGCATGTCTTAGTGTTTGGGCTGTTTTAATTCCATGTCAGAATGGTACTTGTTCAATGTCAGATACAAGTTGGATACACTTCATCATGTTTGGCTGCCACCATGTACATGTTAAGTTTTTAAATTAATGCTAACTTGTGTGCATTTTATATCTTATTTATGTTTGATGTGATCAAGCCTATCTATGGATGAAATTAAGCTTACCTTATGGAGGACCAATGTATAGGTGTGGGCCCCAACAAGCGCATGTCCCATCGCATGTTCGAGCCCCCGCCTATGTATCAACGCGTCTCTCCTAGTGGAGTCAAATCTTTTCCATCATAAATATCCTTCAGTACTTTGATTTTGGACTCCATAGGAGCAGCGGACCCCTAGAATTTTTGCTCAACAATAGTCTTAACAAATTGATATGTTGTCATGACTATAGGATACTTATTCCCATGCTGCTTTGCTCCAACTGCCATAAATTTCAATTTTTCCATTCTAGGGCCCCATCTATTTAGCAAAGGGATAGCCAATTCTCTGTCCCTTGGAAACAATTCAAGTGCTTGCAACATCAAGGCATAATTCACGTGAACACCATTCAGCTTACTCTGGACCCATTTATGTAGATGCCTTAACACAATATCAACAATTTCTGAATTATTCCTTCCTGCTGCATCCCGGATTGATTTACCATCTCCTTATATTCTTCAATCTGCTGGAGTAACTTTTCCCTAGAAGGATCTTCATGCGAGGTACTAGCCTTCTCAACTGCAATAGGCACCTATCCCATATTATACGGGACGATAGCCCAAGATTGAACCTATGCAGGAGGTTGGGGTTGATCAATTGGTGGGTCAACAATAATTTGGCTAGAGCTAACCTACTTTTGGGATCTCAAGATTTCCATTTGTTGCCTTAATAAGGCCATTTCTGTTTCCAATTCTTCCACCCTTTGCTGACTCTTATTATACTCAATAATAATTTCATTGTACTGGTTCCTCAGAGTATCTCAGTTTTTAGTTAAATCCTCCACGGTTGCCCTAGTAAATTTGGCAACATTCACAACCATGTCAACAGCCTCCAAGGTAGGGGTATTAACAACTCTCCTCACAATCAAATGACCACTAAAATTGGATGTTTCATCAAAAATAGGTTTTCGAGACCCTGTAGATAGTGACCATATTTCTAGAGAATCCCACTCTTCACTGAAAGTTGATCCTTTAAGTGCTATTGTCGCCTCCTCCTTTGTTGCAAGAAGTGGTTTATTTTCCCTTCTTACTGTATCAAATACTACAACATCAGCAATATCCCATTCAGGGAGTAGCAATATCCCACACTTTTGAGCCAATGTTCTGCCCTGTTCTGATTTGATTTCCTTAAACCTCTCCTTCAATTGTACTCTGACCTTTGACTGAATTACTTACTCTGGAAGCTCTGGGTGCAAACTTCTCTCATGTGCTACCTGCTCAGTATAAGATGAGAGATGAGCTCTCCATACAAAATCTTCAAAAGTACAGGTATGGATAAAAGAGTCATCCATCATGAATTCTTTGTAGGCTTCCATTCTCAAATCATCACTATTTGTAATTCCTTTAATCTCATCCTTCCCCAATCTTAGGGTGATGGCTCTTGAGCTTGTTGCAATGTCAGTCGGATCTAGTGGAATTTCTGGATTTATTTCATCCAGAGTTACAATAATATCCTCCTCATCATTACCTTTCTAGCCAACATCCCCCATACTATCAGTTCTAGGCCTCTTTGGGGATGATGTGCTAATCTGTTCTGAACTCTTCGGAGGTGAATCCAGATCAATAATACCAGTTATTGATTTCCTTAGGATGGATGATGCACCACTCATCATAACTTCCTTTGTCCTATTTCTCTTCCTTCTTGAAAACACTTTTATTTTCCCTTGAGGCTGGTAGGTAGGCCTTTCTTCGATTCTTATCTCAGGGTGCTGCTCAGTAACATGTGACTTTCCCTTTCCTTCTACAATCCTTTCCTCCTTCAAGACTCCTACTATGCTCTCAAAATTATCAAGAACATAGATTGCCTTGCTGAGCTCATCTTTAGCATCAGGTACAAGATCAAAACCAGGTATTTTCTCCTGTTTACTTCTTACCATTTTTGAATAGGCAATGTACATTGCCTTTCTCTCATCCTGTAAGTCCTCATCAAAAATATTATTAATGATATCTTTAGGATAGTAGAAATTGTGAACAAAGGTTCCAGTCTTATGTCTAGCCTTCATTTGGGAGATAAAACCCTCAGGATCATAATTCCTAGGGGGTACAGTATTCAATCTATATGGCTTGAGTAACAAGTGTAAATTTCTCCACCCTCCCTTTATCATAACAAAATCTGCAAAAGCTTTATATTCAGGGAAAAAAATGGAAATCTTGAGATGCTCCCAATTGCCTCATAATCTCTACAAAACCAAGTCTAAGAGGAACTTCTTTAGGTAGGATAGACGGGATGGCATTGGTGCCAAAGACCCTGAAGATTGTAGTATTGTGATTGGGGATAATATCACCCCAATTGTGGGTTAGATTCAGCTCAGGCCTCCTCTCCATAGGTCTTAGAAAGTTGTGAATTTCTTTTGGAATCCTGGGTGGATCAACAACTAAAGCCTTCATTAACTTAGATCCAAAAATATTATGAAAGGTGACATAATCAAACTTATGATCATTTTTGTCTAAGACCCTAGTCCAATACTGGACAAGCATTTCAATATCTCCTTCCATCTTCCTCAACTCCATATCTTTTTCAAATACCTTCTAACCCCTATATAAAAACATATGAATCAACAGTGAAAACCATTTGAATTTTACCCAATTATTTCCCAGCTTCAAAGCTACTAAGCCAGAATCTATGTTCTTTGCAAGGTAAGTGGCAAAGTCATATACCACATTATAACCAGGGTGTTGGAGGTTGATAGCCATATACATTATCTCTATAGGCATAGTCTTCTTTAGGTCAATCCCCAAAACTTGACATAGTGCACAAATGGTCTTCTTGAAATGAGAGGCGAAGTAGTCTACCAGGAAAGATTCACGCTCATTCTTGCCAATAACAACCTTTTTCTGATTCTTCCCTCTTCTTGACATAGCTAAATGGGGTATCAAAAGGGATGTCCTTATCAAACCCTTAGTGTTTCTGTATTCTTCCTAGAAGACCTCCAATTTGATGGGAATCATATCCCGGCTCCATTCATGTAAGCCAAAAATCTCTACAATTTCCTCTCTGGTTACTTTAATCATAGGCTTGCCAAGATGTGTTTTGACAATTCAAGTCATAGGATCATACCTTGCAGCAATATCTTTTAATAAGTCTACATCTTCATAGACATTCGGTACCACCAGCTTACCCAAGTCCAGTCTCCATGGATTACACAAAGGAACAAGCGAATTTCTATTTCCAAACCAATTGGAAAAGAGCTGCCAACCAATGTACAACAATTCAACATCATGGATTGTACACTATTTTTCCATTAAACCTTCATGAATCACAGGTCCATAGAACAATATCCTTCCTTCTTGCTTCTTGCTCGTAGAAGGTTTCAACAGATCAATAATATCTTGTGAGAAACCCCTAGGCGTAGCCTTGGGACCAACAGTTCGTGCCTTGGATGCCATATATTTTAAACAAAAGGGGATTTGAACTAGGGTTTTCTTAAAGAAAAACAAACAATTACACCCTATTCTCGACTGCCATTATAGAAAACTTTTTTATATGCACACAAATCACTAGCAATGACCTATATAAGCTCTAATAGCCAATTCACTTAACAATTCACCAGGAATCGAAAATGACACAATTGCCAATTATTCAATAGGCAACGCTAATATATTCTGAAATTACAAAAGAAGGTATTCGTATCACTTACTATTTATTTTGCAAAGCGTCAACTGTCGTGATAATGGAGAACTGAGATAATAGCCACTTTTCTAAACACCAAGGAATTCTTATAAACCAGAATGCAACACTGAAATAGCAATCCACTGGTTATTTAGCATTTAATTACGTAGGCCGAGTCGAACTTGACCATTACTATTCGCTCGTGTGAGATAGAACGTCTATAGTATAGCACCAGTTTGTTTGAGAACACGCTGTTGATCAATGATACAGTTGGCCAAATGGACGGTCTAGATTTGGTCAACGACAGTTTGAAAATGACACATCCTCCTTCCAATCAGCAAGCGAGCAAGAATATTGCCCATTAGGTACCACATTAGCATGGAATGGGTCCCACCTCATTCGTTAATCGATAACACCGACGCCCACACGTCAACACATTGCTTACCTTGCAACATTATTGAAACTGAAGTTTTAATTGCACGAGGTCAGCGAGGGATGGCCCAGATGCATCAAATAGTACATAGCTGTCAGCATCATCACCCGTCCATTAGTCAACACTAAAAAACCGGCCCCACCAAGTTACACAATAGGTGGCAGCATCTTGTAAGCCTTGCAACATTTTCTGTGACACAAGCACAAACCTTGCAAGGTGTGTGATGAATGGTCAAGATCGTAGTTCCTGCATCTGTCTTCTAATACAAATCTGCACATGCGAAATAGTTACTTTAAAGAAAGGGGACCACGAGGCAAATGGGGAAATAACCCACAGGGTCAAAAAATAATTCAAAGGCTACGTTGTAAAGGTTAATAGGCCGAAAACCATAGGGACGCATAAGTCAAAATGCAAAACTGAAAGGATAGGTAAAAGGGGCCAATGAAGTGATGGCCAAAAGGGATAAAACATGACTTAAGTGACTGAGTACTGCTGATAGCAAGTCAACGGCCAGAAAGAAAAAACCCCCAAATACCAGACTAGTAGAAAAATAACGAAGATAAAACCACCCCAAAGGGAAGGAAAATAAAAGCTCCACCACATAACACCTACCAACCTTATTCAACCTACCAAATAACTCAAAACAAACTAACTGTGCAAACAAAACTTATTCACTTAAAACAAAAACTATCCTAACCTAGACTAACTAAGGAAAGGAATACCTAAATAAAACCATTAACTGGTTCATGAAAGTAGCTACCCTTTCTTTGCAACTTGTAATTCTCCATATGTTTGTGAGCATCAAAGAGGAAATGAAGAAATGATAGATGTTTAACCAACTATTGCAATGCCTCATAAATGGAGAAAACAAATCCACAAATCCACTTACCATTCATGTTATCTTAAAATGGATAGGATAGTAGGATAGAGTCCTCATGCTTGGGTGCAATAATGACTTGTGATGCATTGCTAGTTTCCATCCTAGTTAGATGCCTGATAGGACATCCCCTTGAAAGCTTTAGATTGGTTTTTCCTTTTTCCTCTTTTGGTGTGATCATATCCTTCATCTTACTCTTATGGTGCTCTTGTGGTACAAGAAATTGATTTGGAACTTCATGGTTTTCTTCTTCTTTCAAAGAACCCAATAAGGTTGATATAATATTATCATGACTGCATTCTTCAAACCTTTCTACCTTTTTTATGGTTGTCCTGTTTCATGGCTAAGTTTAGACAAGAGAGAAGGAAAAATAACTTGCTTTTATTGATTGAAAGGTAAAAATACAGCTGAGTACAAGTCTGTGAAAATGAGTTACAATGCTATCTTTTTCTTGAAAGCTCCAAAAATGAGCTACAATACTTGCTAAAAGAAGAAAGAACTAACTCCAAACTATCATTTGAAGTTACTTTATGCTTGCAAAGACACTGCACAAAGACGTTAAGTAGATTTGATTTGTGATGGACACATTTGGACGGTAGTAACAATAACTTGCAATCTATCAAGACTTGATTACCTTATAACCTGTCGATTTCTAGTGATGAAATGATAAATTAATCATAATGTTACCTTTGGATCATATCACCATGAAAGAACTTCATCCAACATCCTTATGAGTGCATGCACCACAAAATAGGTATTTTTCAGATTTGTCTTCCTCAAGCGAGGGAAATTCAGGAAGAGAAGAGGAAAGCAAGACATGTAGTAGGTCTAAAAGAGGGAGATCAACTAGAGGTCAAAAGATTAGAAGAAAATTTTGTAAACACATGGAATTTTTTCTTACTAAAGGGGGGTCATGTTCTTATGATGGTGAGAGCATAGGCGAGATCGAGGTTCCCTTGAGGTACAAACATCTACGGAAATAATGGGTACCCAAGGAACTTCCTCCAATAAACACCGATCTTTGTGTCAACGAGAGGATATATCGCATAGCACCATCGTCATTACATGGTTTGGGCCTGTTTTGCATGGATGGCATAAAAGACTGTTACGACAAAGTTACTGAGTTGATGGAGTATGTTGGACCCTATTACAGTTACAAAGATTGGATGCAGCTGGTTCGATATACATGAAGTATGCGTAGGTATGCACTATCAACAAATTATATACAACTAAAAGATAAGGATCAAAATAAAGGAGTGGCTAGGTACATCGACGAGAGGCCAAAAGCATCAAGGAATATTGTAGGGTTTATAAATAGTACATGACCTGGGTCAACAAATAAGCAACCCAATTGTATATTCGAGGCGCGAGAGGGAAACCGTGTATTTGTATGTGCGATAAAATCAATAACTGCAGGGGAAGAGTTGCTAATCGATTACAATTTGAATCGCTTAGATACAAAAACAATTACTATGGGGGTGGTATGTACTATATATATACCATTTTACCCAACCTCCAATTAATGACTCCAATATACCATTTTATTATTATGTTTTTTTTCGTAAGTCTATTGGTTTCATTTCGGTAATGTTTTTTATATTTAATTTTTGTCATAGTGGGACATTGATCATACGAGGAAGGCTTCGACCTAGAGCACAGATCATGATCCATCTTCAGGCGCTTCTATCCGACAGGTTTACGTCATTGTAATCGTACAAATTAGATACGAGCAAAATGTTTTATTATTATGTTTTTTTCATGAGTTTATTGGGTTAATTTTGATAATGTTTTTAATATTCTTGTTGCAATTGGCTGATCGGGGAAAGGCACTAGCAGTACAAGAGAGCATCCATATGGAGGTGCAGTCACTATTATGCGATGATGACATCGCATTTTCCACAAACCTTGTGGATATGATGAGGAAGGCCCAAAAAAAATGCAATCAAAAAATCCTTTAGTTGATATTCGTAGTGCCTCAAATAGATGAGATAAGAGAAAGGGTTAAAATATTGTCTGAGAGAGCACAAAACTTGGAAGTAATCTGTCATGAGATCTCTAATTATAACATAAGTTCATTCATGGTTTTATATTTTGTATTCTTTTATGTCATGAACTAAAACATGTGTTATTTTTACAGGATTATTTACATCCTCATGATCATGCTGTTGGACGTGATCAAGGTACTGCAAGTGTTTCCCAGGAAGGAGGGGATGGTACAAGTGTCAACCCTGATCTTCCTGCGCATACAACACATCATCCAACCCCATCATTTGTTCCTATATTGTCGTCTGAAATGTCGGTAACACATACCATGTAGGCATTCAGTAGTCCACCCTCTGGCAGCGAACACATGCCACTACATGTGTCAGTACCTGTGGATGCAAAGGCCACTACTACTGTTGATGTTTTAGTAGCATTTTCTGGATCTTCCCGTATTACTAGTACAGGAACATTGCCGATCACATTTGTGGTGACCGATGATTTCCTTCCCATAAAGATAGAGAAGGTCCCAGGTACTTTAAAATGTTTTAATTATTATTATTATTTTTTAAGTAAGTGCTAACAGTGGGGATAACACCCTATTATATTGATTTACAAAATGAAAATATTTGCCTACATTATAATTGTAGGAAATGATGTTTTTAATAAACATCAAAGTGATATTTCATTGGAGATCTTTGGGCCCACCATACGTACACGGTGGAATGCCCAAAATCAAGATTTAAAAGATGAGCTCATTAACCATTTAGTTGTGTTGTTCGGTGATAAAACATTCAACCGAACCAAGGTCCTTAAGAAAGCTAGTACCTATCTAAAGTATGTGAGGGACCAATATAGGTCACATTTAGAGAAGAACAAAAAGTACGAGCATCCCCCCATGATTCTAGAAAGGGAGTGGAAGGACTTGGTGTCGGATGGAAAGGAGAAGGCTGAAAAGAAGAAAGGAAAGATACTTTCGAGTCAAGGAAGGTATGTAATACTATCAACAATTTAATTATATACTGATTAATTTTTCTTTTTACATAATCTAACTTATTTCAAATTTTTCATAGGCTGCCCGACACATCGAAGGCAACAAAGGCAAGACTAGAAAAACATGGGCAACACAACCTGGCTCTGGTGGTTATATGAAAGTAGCCGCACGATTTGTAAGTATCAATAAATGAAATATTGCATCCAAATTATAAATTGCAAACAATTTTGGTTTTATTACATTATAGAAGCAAAATTTATGATCGCATGCAAAAATGCAGGGCTTTGATTTCAATAGAGTTCCCACACAAGAGGACCTAAATATTGCCTTCAACCAAGGCTATGGAGCCCTGACTGAACAGCTAAGAGTCTCGATTGGGAAAACACAATCTTCCATTGCATCCAACACGTAGGTAAATAAACTCAATAAAGTTTATTTCAAATTGAATACTTGTGCAATCTGTTCAATATTAATTTCCACCATAATAATGTGCCTATTTGTTTTACACAGATAAGCAATGATAATCTTGCACATGACATTGGAATGCAGCCTAGTGAGGGTGGAGCACAACCTGCCGATGAAGGCCATGGTGTGCATCCCGGTACTAGATGTATTCATGTGCTATACAAAATGCAGTATGGATTAATACAATTAAACATCTTTAATTGCATTTAGTGTATTAATGAATGTAACCTTTCGTATTTCAACTTTAGAGCATGTAGAGCGTGATCAACATGTCGAGCATGATCAGGCTAGACAAGATCAGGAACATGATGTGGCTCCATCAGGTAAGTAGGACCACTCTAATGTTCTTTTAAACATTTTTAATTGCAATTGGTGTATTAATTAATGTAATTTTTCGTGTTTCAACTCCAGATTAGGATTTAGAGGGTGTTCAGCATGTTGAGCATGAGGCTATAAGACAATATCAAGAACATGATGTGGCCCAATCAGGTAAAGAGCACCACTCTGATGTTCTTTTAATTAATGAAATATGTGTAACAATAATAATAAAACATATCAATTTAACATTTCTTTGCTATTGCAGCAGACCCCCCCTTACAGCCGCGTCCACGCAGTTGTGAGTACATGACTAGGTGTACATTAAGATCACGAGTAGAGCTCGAAACAACTCAAGGGGGGACATATGATTTTGAAAACGATACTCCACTTCAACTTTTTTTAGCTGCAAAAAAGAAACCAAAAAAAAAGTGATTGTAATCATATTATGACAGCCATATTTTTGATAATATGTAAAAACTGAAAAAATGAAATATGTTAATGAATGAATCTGAATATGTTAATGAAAAAATGTTATATGTTAATTAATGAATGTTATATGTTATTAATGGATGAATGAATAAATGTTATATGTTATTAATGGATGAATGAATGATTAATGTTATATGATCGGGTATGGGGAATTGAGAGTGATGTGAGGGGGTGGGGGGGGGAGGAGGGAAGGGCCAAATGAGATTTCACCTTCACGTGGTTGGCCCTATTAAGTAGAGATTATTAAACTACTCTCAAAATAAAGAGAAGCTCAAAAAGGTAAGTAATGCACTTTTCAATATAAGAAATGCATCGTTTGAAGCATCAAACCAATCTGCAAAGATGAAAGAAAGTGCTAACTTTTCACTATGAACATTGTGTTGTGTGTGGATTTGGTTTCAAAGCTCTGTTGATGGAGATGGCTTGTATGACAACCAAGAAAATAGTTATCATTATTGCTGCTACAAACAGGCCTCATATCGATGTAATAGTCTTGATCTTTCAACGAATAGGTTTTTAAAAAAAAATGCACTTTCTCATCGAATTTACGATGAACTAAAAAAATGTCCGACTAATTTGCAATGTATCCGACAAAGTTTTGCCATAATGACTTGCCTATTTCATCGTTCATTTGATGAAATTCTATCGCTATTTCAATCTAAACTATGTCGCCAAGACTCCTGCCGATGTAATCTTATCGACATCATATAGCTGCTCGGGTAGACCTTCAGAACTTACTCCGATGATATATGTCTTGCCAATATGCTTCCCTCGATGAGACAATATGTGTATCTCGCCGATGAAAAGTTATCTCTGAGACAAAAAACCAGTCCTCCCGATATATCTTCTCAGGCAATTTTGATTGCTATAATATCTTCATCTTTCACCGATATGCCTACATTTCAACGAATAGGTTTTTTAAAAAAATGTGTACTTTCTCATTGATTTTACGATGAACCTTAAAAAGTGTCCGACGATTTTGCAATGTATCCAACGAAGTTTTTCCGTAATGACTTGCCTATTTCATCACTCGTTCAACGAACTTCTATCTCTATTTCAATCTAAATTATGTCGCCAAGACTCATGCCGAAGTAAGCTTATCAGCATCATATAGCTGCTCAGGTAGACATTCAGAACTTACTCCGATGATATATGTCTTGCCGATATGCTTTCCTTGGTGAGACAATATGTCTATCTCACCGATGAAAAGTTATGACTGAGACAAAAAACCAGTCCTCCTGATATATCTTCTCAGGCAATTTTGATCACTGTAATAGTCTTGATCTTTCAACTAATAGTTTTTTTTTTAAAAAGTGCACTTTCTTGTCGCATATACGACGAACCGCAAAAATTTCCGACGAATTTGCAATCTATCCGACGAAGTTTCACCGTAATGACTTGCCTATTTCGTCGCTCGTTCGATGAACTTCTGTCACTATTTTAATCTAAATTATGTCTCTAAGACTCCTGCTGATGTAATCTTATTGGCATCATATAGCTGCTCGGGTAGACCTTCAAAACTTACTTCGATAATATATGTCTTGCCGATATGCTTCCCTTATGCTTTGTTGATGAGACAAGATGTGTATCTCGACGATGAAAAGTTATCGCTGAGACAAAAATTCAGTCCTCCCGAAATATCTTCTCAGGCAATTTTGATCGCTATAACAATATTGATCTCTCAATGATATTGTCAGTACGTCGAATTTGTGTCATAATGGCAACGGACTTACGTTGTTAATCTGATAGTTTGGCAAAGGTATGCCTCTCGTCATCTGGGCACTATTCATCATGCGATCGACGAAGTTGGCATCGTGGTTTTGACGAGCGTGCATCGTGAGGTCGATGTTTTGCAGCCCGTCGGGATGTAGACAAAATTTGAGTGACGATGTTGACTTCTGTTAATCGTCGGCCAACCGACAATGTTTCGTCGAGATTCCGACGAAAGGCCGTTGGAAATTGGGGTCAAATCCTGTAGTGACAAAAGACATCTCAAGATATAGGATATAACTGTTTGAATGATTCAAGAAAACATGGTTAAGAGCTTAGAGTCATATCAGATCTTGTGGTGAATTTGAGACCCAAATACTAACACATTGATCCATCACAAAAGGGTATTACCGATAGAGAACAACTTCCAGTAAACCAAGCAGACTTCCCATATAGTTATCACCATGTTGAAATCAATGAAAACATAGGAGCAAACAACACAACACAACCATCCATACTTCATGCTCATGTTGCAAAGATTACAACAATTTCCCCCTTTGGAATTGATGGCAACATGCATGACAAAAACATTTTCCAATATACCACAATTGAATACTTTGACTACTTCCCCTATCAAAACTATTCTTCACAAAAATGTTTTTCCTCTGTCACTTTATCTCTTTATCTCTTTATCTCTTTATCTCTTTATCTCTCCCCCTATGACATCAATGAGAAAGGAAGGGATTTGGTATATATGTAAATATGTATCAAAATGTAACTAGAAAGATATAAACACAACCTTGAATTAACCTGAGAATAACCTCTAAGACTCTCTAGGATAGCCTTCCACGACACTTTACCTTATTCCCATGAACTTTTTGCATTGAAAGAGTCTTGTAAAATAGCTCAAGTTTAGTTAAAGACTCTACACCATGTGATAAGGTATTGGGACTAAGGTTAATCTATGATAATTCACCAATACAACCAAGAGCACTAGAAACAAAAGTGTGTCTGAGTTTAATCATGTCTATGAGTGCCACAATTTCTTAATAATATCTATCCTTCAATCTTATAGAGAGAAGAATCTATCTTGAAGATGCACAATGTAGGACCATCTCTGATTATCTTTATCTTTTGCTAACTTGTATGTATCTTCCTAAGTGCTCAACTAGGATTTACTCATCCTTATCTCATTTCTCATATCTAGTGTACTGCTAGACCAATCTAGGCAAAAAGAAAGTGGTTCCTGTGCCTCTTTCTCATAACCTTGTACACTATCCAATTCCTTCATTACACGATTGTGTGCATTCACACATTTTAGTTTGATATCTTCCAAATTTCCTTCATCAGACTTAATTCTAGTAGAAATTTCAAGTCCAGAGATATAGACCTTCAAAGAGTTAATCATGCTACAAAGATTCTCCACAACATAAATAAATGAATCAAAATTAGCATAAAAAAAAACCTTATGCAATTCTTCCAAAGATCTTTGAATATTTATTCTTTCATGCTCATGTTCAATCTCACTTTCTTCTATGCCTTCTTGCTTAACAAAACTCTTCCTTTTCTTCCCTATTATGGTCTTGCTATCAAAGGTACCTTCTACATTGAGATCCTTAGGACTTTCCAAAATAATTTTATCATATTTATCAACTTCAACCTCCGATATTTGATAATCCAATTCAGATATCCAAACTAACCTTGATTCAATTGCTTCCATGTGACATAAATTTGTAGACACAAGAAAATTTCTTCTTTCAAAGTATCTTTCCGCAACTCTTACTAGAATCCTAGAATTTTTATTCATCCTCATCTAAAATGTTTCGAAGAATGCAGCAAGGGAAGACTATTACACATCCTAACTACCAAGATTTATCATTAAGTTCCTGATTTGATAGGCAATAAGATCCGAATTTGACCATTATATCCTTCCTATTATCGGTAATTCTCTCAAAAAGTAAAAGATTAAACAAACAACCAAATTTCCATACCAAAATGAATTCTTCTTACTCTTCTTGATCTCCTTTAAATTCTTTAAAAGATGTATATGAAGTATGCATACAATTCATATTTCATACCTCTTATTACCATATCAATAGCAGTATGCACCACAATAGTAGAAACTATGAGGTCATTGTTAGGGATACAAAATTTATGACCGATGACCATATCAACATACCTTATTACTGGATCAATAATAAAAATAAAATCAATCTCTTCCCCTTTAGAACTCGCACCTGTAACCTCAATTACTTATTTTCATCCATAGCCTTCAGTTTGGGAACTGGTTTGGAGGAACACAAACTAGTCACATCTCTAATAGAATCTCTAAAAAAAATCAAATGCACATCATCTATCCACAAAGATTCATCATGAATTTTTCTCAACACTATTCAAATGTACTTCTTCTCAAATTCAAACAAGGGAAATTTCCTCCAAAAATCCAACTTTCTCTCAACTAATATTCTATAGGAATCATGGCTCTCTTTCAATTCACTTTCCCAAAGCACATTCAAATGAACTGGTGAATTCTCTTCAATCTTACTGCATAAATATCTTCTAAAGGAAACACTCTCAGAGGGATTTAAGAGAATGCATCAACAAAATCTTCTATCACATTCCTCAAATATCTCTTCAACCTAGCTTTATCTGCACAATTCACAACCTTTGAATTATCCATAACAATAAAAGTGAAAGGTTGTGCAAACATGAATACCTCTGATTATGCCAATAGGAAATGTATAAACATCCTACTTCTAGAGCTCGCTTCAAATCAACCTATTATATTCTTCAAACTCTAAATTTCCTTCCAAAATTCCTTTACACGCTTCTCCAAAAATATATAAGCCTTTAAAATTATCTGAATCTATTCCTCTCATTCTGAATGATTTTGCAACAAATGCTTCAACTTATAGGTAGATTGCCTCAAAAATTGTGTATGCCTCCATTCTTTCAAATTTTGTAGACTTCATCCTTCACACATGCCACTGAGAAAATAATTTAAATTTGCTACCACATAAGTATACTTCTGTCATGATATGACACAAGTATTGATGAGGGGGTTTATTAGATTTTATGATGATTGCTCCCCCTTAGCCACTGCTTTTATTCAGAGATTGACGGGAGTATTTGCACCAGAGATCAACACAAATAAGACTGATGCTTCCTTTCTCCAAAGCCTTTTCATTTCCTTTCTTGCTTCTTTCGGATCAAAGGTTTGAACATTCTTTTTCATCAGATAGGTATTTTTATTTCTTCTATTGTTACTACCAGGGTGTTCCAGATTGCTACACTTACAAAAAACAACATTCTTCTTTCCATTTTCCATTTTATCCAATAGAATAACTTTATTTCCATTCTTCTTGCTCTTAGAACATTCGACAGGGAATGATAGAGAATCATTCACATTACTTTTGTAGTCCTTTACCTTATGGCCAAATTTATTGTAGGAAAAACAAATTATACCATTAAAGGATAAATACCTTTTTAGCATCATATCGTTTGACAATAATTTTTTGGAATTTCTTCTTCGCTCCTTGATTTGTCTTATTTTGTACCACATCTTCTCAGTGGATTTCTTCGCTTTAGAAATTTGACCTTTCTCAAACCCTAAACCACTCTTATTCATTTCTAGTCTTTGAGAGATAATCAATTCGTCAAGTATCACCGAGCTTATTTTGAATTTGTCTTCAAAACTTTTTGCATTTTCTAGATCATATCTCAATATTTCTACTTCTTCTAACTTAATGCATTCATCCATCTTTCTTTGAATTTCAATCTTTTCTTCTCATCCAATTGTTGCAGTGGGCTAGAGATGATTTCATCTCCTTCAGTCAACAGATCGCATGCTTCCATACTTTTACTTTGCAAATTTTTAATGTACTCATTTTATTTTATCAATCTATCCTTCATAAATTCTATTTCTTATAAATATTTGACAAAGACCACTTTTGAAGGAAAAAAAATTCTCATACTCAAATTATGGGACCTTCCTCAAGCTGTTAGGCTTCTTCTAAGGAACCAAACTCTGATACCAATTGTTGAAAATCTAGAATACTGAGAGGGAGGGGGGGGGGCCCGGGGCGGTGAATCAATATTCCATAAAACCATATTAAAATCCACTTAGACATTATCAAAAAAATTGACTGAATCTGCAAGAGAGAACATAAAAACAAGTCAATGCAACCATACACACGAACACCAAAATTTTTATGTGGAAAACCCAAAATGGGAAAAATCATGGTGAGGGTTAACTCACAATATATTATATTCAAATACAAAATATTATAGGGCTCACTATCTAAGTACAAAAGATGGCTAACTGCCAAGATACAATGATAGTTGCTTACTACCAAAAGATTGAACTGATAGGATACATCTTCAATGTGTAGGGTTCAATTCCACTAAAGCTCAAAATAAGAAGTACTTCCTCACATAGCAGTCTCTCAACAAAACTGTATTGATCACAACTGATAAAGAATTTAGGCTCTAATCTTCTCCTCTGTTCACATTCACTTCTCCTTATCTCTCTCATACACACATCCCACACACCTCATCTCTCTTTTATCTTTTATCTTATATATACAAGTATATCTTATCCATCAATTAGGTCGGCCTAATTAGATGAACACAAAATAATCAAAACCTTCATCATTGGCACCATATAAGATTTAAGCATTTTATCTACATAGTGCATTATACCAAGTCGGCTATCATCCATAACACATAACTAGTCTTCTTAATATATTGCATTTGTTGATTTGACCAAGACTAGAACACAATTCCCCAAACCAACAAATAATCCTCAAATCAAACACCTTTCAGATATGAGAACACATTAATTTCCCATCATACTACCATCAAGGAGACTATCAACAAAACCATAGTATAAGAATGTTCACTTTAATAGAATGTAGAGTCTCCCAAACAGTATGTCAAACATAGAGCAATAGTAGGATATAGAGTTAAACTCTATTAGAGATAAGTCTTTGATCACAATAAAAGACATCTCAAGATCTAGGATATAGCTATCTGAATGAGTCAAGAAAACATGGTTAAGATCTCAGAGTCATATCATAACTTGTTGTGAATTCTGGACTCAAATACTAACACACTGATCCATCACAAAAGGGTATTACCAATAGAGAACAACTTTCGATAAACCACATAGACTTCCCATATCGTTATCACCATGTTGACATCAATGAAAACATAGGAACAACTAACACAACCATCCATACTTCATGCTCATGTTGCAAATATTCCAACATACATGTTGTTGTTTTGAGGTACATAGGTAAGTTAGATCCATTGTTCTTCATCAACAACTTCATGCTTGAGTGCAAGCCTGATTTGTGGAACCTAGTTGGACTTGATATGAGCTAGATGTTTGATAGGACATCCTTTTGAAATGATAAATTTTGAACTCCTCTCATCGTTGATTTCTTGTTCATACACTACTGTCTCATTATTTTTCTGATTGGGTTGGTTGATTTGTGACTCATATGGAATCATGGCCACTTTCATAGTTTGATTTTGATACTCATGATTTCCCTCCTCCAATGGAGTTGTTTTGTCATATAATTTCAACACAAATACCTCAAGATCATCCCAAGTCCTCTTCAACTTCCTCTTTTATTTTTTTGTGGAATAGGAATGATTTCTACTTCATTGTAGCTCTCTTGAGGAGTCAAAACATTAAATTTCTCAACTTCTTTCTATTGATTTATGTTTGATACTATTGTAACCAGATTTATACTTTCTACATCTTGCTCAATGAAATAAGGAAATTCATCAAACAAAAACATGAAATATTCTTGTTACCTCTTTCAATCTCTTCAACCTGTTGCCTTGCTTTTGAAACTTAGAATTTCAAGTTCAAGAGATTGATTAGAAGAATTAGGAGGTTTACCTTGCTTGAAACTTGGAATTTCATACTTATGAACCTCCTTTTGAACAAGATGATCTGGAATGTAAGAAATTGATTGGGATTCAAACCTTTGTACTTGGTCAACCGATGCAACAAACCTCATTTTGATATCTTCCTCCTTCTTTCTCATTTTATCTTCTTTAGTAGCAAGCTCGCTTGCAAGATGCTCTTCACACTACCTTCTTTGTATCTCCTCTTCTTCTTGGTATTGGTAATATGAGTAACCCAACTTTTCTTGCTGTAAATTATATTCTTGATCTCCTTCATACCCTTGATTTCCTCAAATTTCACTCAAATTTCCTTTCAAAGTACAACCTTATATCCTTGAAGCTCATGTCTTCAATATGTGCAGTTTGATTGGGAGAATAGTCATACTAGTTGGAAACAAAATGGGCTTCTTGGGCCTTATTTTGAGCATAAATAGGCTACAAGGAAGATTGAGCAAGGGTGGGTGCGCGAAAAGCATATTGAACAGGGTGATTTTTTTATATGGCAGAGGAATTTGGGCTAAAACTAGCTGCATGCTCAACTTGGTAAGGCTGATAAGGAGGTGTATAAGTAGGATTCTCATGAAATAGAGGTGGAAAGACATTTTTTCCATGAAAATACATGTCAAAGAATTAAAAACTTGGGAAATCGCTTTTAAACAAAATAAAATTAGCTTCTTTTCTTCAAAAAATTAAACATACCAACACTTTAGTCTGCTTGAAACTAGTAGATTGAAACTTCGAGTCGCTAGGTGTGTGATTTTTTTTGCCTCCAAAGGCAGAAATTGTTGATGTACACACAAAAAACCAACAATGATAGGAAGAGATTTGAACTATGAGAGTTCAAATTGTCCCACCAGGTGTGCCAAAAACTATTGTCATGAAGGATTGTGCCTTGAATGCTAAGCTTTAAAGCTTAGCATTCAGGGCGTAATCCTTCGTGAAAACAAGGGAAACAAGTGTCGCGTCCACAATTGATCACCCATCACTCTCAATCCAACCCTTCACACTTTTGGTGTGAGGGTTATTTTAAATGTTCCTAATAGTCCCATGCCTTATTCAATTTTTGAATTTCGTTACTTATGAAAAAGGCTTCATAAAAAGTGTTTTAAAGCTCTAAAATTAACTTTTAAACCCATGGAATTAACCCCAAGCCCTAGCCTTATGACCTAGGGTCATGAAAACATCATAAAACATAAATAAAACATATTAAATCACAATTAAACTTGGACTTGAAATGTCACCATAATCAATTTTCACAAGACACTAAACTGTACATAAACACAATAATTCTTAGTTCTTAAGTTAGACCATCACAACACGTTATCCAAATTACATAGGAGCATGAAATATAAGACCTTATCCTCTCTAACAAGTTAGGTCAATTTCATAAGAAAGGAACATATGTCACCTTGGTATTTCCCTAGGTTCATTGGTCATGGACTAAACCTACACACTCAATGCAAATGGTAATCCATCATCATAATAAAATGAAGCATGATAGATACAACATAATATCTATGTAATAACATTTAAAGAACTAAGCAAATCATTGTTGAATATACCGAATACTAAGAGGGGGGGGGGGGGTGAATCAGTATTCTACTGGCCAGATTAATTATTTACCATCCAATTATCAATCCACATCTAAATACAATATTGAACAAAAACATAAAAGAGATAATAACACATTGATGCCAATATTTTTATGTGGAAAACCCAAAATGGGAAAAACCACGGCGAGGATTAGCTCACAATATATTATAACTGTTTATAAGATATAATAAGGCTCACTACTACGACTCGCTATCCTTAAAAAGGCACACAACCTAAATATAAAATGTGGCTTGATGCCAAGATATAAAATATGTGGCTCACTAGCAAAATTAACTGAAGAAGTGTACCTACAAAGTGTTGAAATCAGTTCTGATTATGCTTTAAAAATATCAAAACTCTACTTTGATTGTTGGTATACAAACACTATCAGTAACCTTGCACTATTATACTTGTTGCATTACTTTCATATCATCTCTTATTTCTTTCATCACTTTGGCCATTAGAAATATATACATAGGCATAAATTCCTTTATAAATTAGGTCAGCCTAGTTGAGGGTATACTCAAAATATGAAAGTCTTATCGGCTTAATACAAAAATCCTTTTGACACATAGAACAAAATGTGTTAATCAAGCATTAGGTCAGCTTGGACCTAAATAGGAACATGCAAAAGATAAAACTAGTCGACCAAAAGAACACAAAAGTCCTGTCATCAGGATAGTTCAACTAGATCACAAAAACATGCTATAAACTCATTTATACTTGTAACTAACATTCCTAATCATCATATCAAAGACTCATTAAATTCCCTTTTACTACAAAGACTTTCGGATCAAGATACTAGATCAGTATGGACACACATATTACATAGTCAGTAACCAACCAATGTTGGCATCAATGACAACAAATCTAGAGGTAACCTTCTTCACTCTTCCAATAATCTCTCCCTTTGTCATTGATGGCCGCCCATGTGTCAAAAATGAGACATGATTCAAAATAGAAATTATGCTCAACTCCCCCTAACATATGTATAGAAACATAACATATTATTTTGTCTCTTCTTCTCCTCATATCCTCATCTCCTCTTCTCCTCTCCCCCTTTGACATCAAGGAAAAAATATGGGTTAACATTTCAAATTCGGTAACTGGGGGCACCTTGTAACTCTTTGAGAATCACTTCCCAAGTAGGCTTTCCATCATCCCAAACACCTTTTTCCTTGGAAAGTGTTTAATGCAAAGATTCTATTTCCGCCAGGCATTCTTCTCCTTCTTCCAAAGTGGATGGGGTGAAGTTCATTTTCTCAAGTTTTTTGCCTCCACCAGAGCATTTGATATAGTAACATGTTTGGAAATGACCAGATTTCCATGTTGGGAATACTACCTCATAACCTCTTCCTTCTACATCTGTAGGATGAAAAACTTATTGTAAAGATCTGCAATAGAAACCCACCTAACATAGTTTCTATCATTGGAAATCTTATAATATTTGGAGGCATTAGCAAGTTGAGACTCAATTGAGTCCATTAGATCCTTAATACTTTGAGTGGCTTCTGACCATTTCATGTAGTAAACAAATAGAAGTTGAGCTTCTTCATCACATTCTCTTACCTCTTTCAAAGTTTCCACAACTTTATCATGTGCAATAGTACACTTATCTTGTAGAAATAGCAGTATTTTCTCTATAAAATTTAACTCTACTTCTCTCATGGTCTACATCTTAGATTTGATGTGTATTCTTTAATAGAATCAACAATAAGCCTCAAATTTTCAATCGGGGCTAAAGAGTTGTCTAGAGTAACACCAGGGGTTGTTTCTTGTAGAGCTTTGATAGCTTCATTTATCAACTCATTTTCTCTTTGATATGAATCTGTGTCCTCTTGTGTGACAAAGCTGAGAAAAGTGTCACTTGGCTTAATTTTGTCACTAGGTGTGATCTTAGTCAAATACATATAACTTGGGTGAGATGGCAGCTTGACTAGTTGAGGTGGAAGCCTAGGTTGGATTATAGCTTTCCTTGAAATAAGATCTTTAAAAGTACTTTTAGATAACTCTCCAGATTGCTTTGATGGTTTAGGGCCTTTGGGAATTTCACCTTCAGCTGGAATGACTTACTTATCTTCCTCTTCTTTTCCTTCTTCTTTTTCATCATCAAATAGCTTTATTTTTTCTTCCTTCCTTCTATTCTCATCATCCTTGTCTTTATCATTTTATTTTACTTTACTTCCTTCATTTAATTCTTTATTTTCCTCTTCTCTATTCTTGGTGGATTCTTGATGTTATTCTCTCTTTTCACTGGATTTATCATTATGATGATCATCAGACCTCTTATTGGTAGTTTCTTTTGTGTCCATCTGAGGGGCAGGGGTTTCCGAAGCTCCAAGTTTCTCATCAACAGTTTCCAAGGCAAGGTTATCCATTACTTCTGTAGCTATAGCACATTCCTGAGTCTGAGCAGTTTGAGACAGAGAGATGGTTTTTGTCCTATGGCTCCTTGCTAATTGCCTAATCACATCATGAGTTTCTTGCCTTAATTTTTCCACATAGTCTTTTTCCTTTGTCATTAAGATGTTAACTCTCTGCTTGACTCTAAACAATGTAGAACATTCTTCCAACAGATTTGCAACTTCTATCTCTAATTGAGTTGAACTAATAGATTTTATGGCTTCACTTCTTATCTTATTTTCAACATTTAAAGCTTCTTGTCTTCTAAGTATCAACTCTTTCCACACATTTTCAATAACTTTTGATTGTATGGTGTCCATGTTTATGTTACAGATAACTATGTACTAAGCAAAATATTTATGATAGTTTTTTTTCCTTCATCATCAAATTCATCATATAAATCAACAATTGAAATAAGATCATTATCAATCATATTATTCACTAGTTTTTCGAGAACCAAGGGTGGATGATTTATTACTAGAGGAGAATCGAGCATGTTAGCCACAAGGTCAAATGAGCCTTCTTCATTCTTCTTTACATGTGAATAAATTTGGTAAGTATCCTCCTCTTCCTCTGACTCTTCATCTATAGAAACAACAATACTGGTTTTGGATTCTTCACCGGAGGTACTACCTCTTTTGTTTCTTTTCAACTGATGCTCCTCTTTTAGACCAAGTGCAATTTTTTCCTCAACATCACTCAAATTTCTTTTCTTGTGAGGTTTTTCTTTCACTCTTCTTCTTCCTCCTAAAGCAGTAGATGGTGCAATAGTAGGTGTGTCCTTCTTCTTAGATGCCTTGGCATTGGGACTGGTAGGGGTAGTAACATCAACAGATACAGGGATGCTTTGTTCTTTCCTTTTCCCTTTCACAACATTAACAACACTAGGTGCAATAGAGCTTGAAATAGGTGTTGGTGTAGCACCAAAAGATAACCTTCCTAATTTTCTAGGTTCGAAGGATTGTTTAAAAGTTTTGGCTTTCCTTTTATCAAGAGCCTCCTTCAATTGTACTATATCTTCCTTAGTGTATGCTACATCTTGGAAGAAATCTTCAATTTTATTTCTTCATTTAGGTTCTATAGCTTCTAGGTGAATTTCATTACATTTCTCCTCATATGTACCAAGCCTAGGTAGAGAGGGATGTTTGGGACTAGGCAACTGTTACAAGTTTGGATGTGTTTAATGGCATTTTCATTGATGTTGTCATTGATGTCAACATAGTTCAGGTTGATTATATATGGTATATGTATAGTTGAGATACTGTAGAAGTTCTTAGAGTACATGGAGCTATATTTATGAAGTTGTAGTTGTGTTTTTGCCAAGTGCTTTTGAGAAAATTTGAGAAATAATGAAATCAGTGTTAAAGTGTGCTTCGGTATTGTGATCCATATTTCTTCTGTGTTGATCCTATGATTATGAAGATCTGTAAGTATGTTCATAAGCTTCAATGGATCGCATGTCCTGAGTTTTAGCTTCTGGGTCGATGGAGTGTATAAGATGTGTTCACCGGTGTGTGAACTAGTTTGACAAAACTATTTGTTTGTGGACTGGGAGAATTTTTTTTGCTCCATAGTCTTCTGATATGTGGTTTCAAATCTTGTAGATCTAGGAGGTGAATCTTTCTGATGATTCATATGTTTTGACAAATTTTCTTATGGTTTGGCACTCTGGAAGACCTGCTACAAAGCTCCTGTGCTTTTTTTGGTTGGTCTGGGTGGATTGGTGAATAATTCTCTACAAATGAAGTTTGTTGTAATTGTTGCAGATGTACTTGAGGTGTTCTCAAAGATGGTAAAATGTCTAATGAAGTGTGTTGAGTGATCCACATGTGATTATCTTATTGGAGATGCATGTACTTCAAAGAGCATTGGTGTTTTCATTAGATTTGGTCGACTTGGTGTCTACACATCACATTAATATTTTGCATCAACTTAAGAAAGTGTGTGTTTGATCCAAGATGTTGATTGGGTCCTAAATTAAATATGTAATTGGTCCTCTCTCACTTTTATCCACCGCAGGAATGTTGAGTAGTCAACCTTGGAGAATTTTCCTAAGGTTGAAGATGGTATAAAAGAAATCAAGTTGTAGTGAATTTCATATCCATCATCCATGAATTGAGCAAGTGAGTGAAGTGTGCACACAAGTGTGAAAAGTAGAGAGTGGAAGAGCGAATTGAGGCAACAATACTTTAAGGTGTTAGATTCCTGAAAGCAATGAGTTGGTGGCATCTATAATCTTTTGATCAGGTTGTGAATGTGTGGAACCCTAGTGTTGGATCTTCATTTATCTCCTTTTATTTTATTTTGTAGGCAGTGAGCCTCCTTTCTAGACAATGAGTCGTTTGAAGGTAGTGAGCCCTTGCTTTTGGGCAGTGAGTCCTCTAGCAGTGAGCCTTTGTATCCGGTATTGCATCACTACTATATTGTGAGTTAATCCTCACCGTGGTTTTTCCCTCATTGGGTTTTCCATGTAAATTTGGTGTCTCTAGTGTTTTCTTTTTGTTATTTTTATTTCATGTTTACACTTAATAATAGATTGAAGTTAAGGAAAAAATATTAAGTTTATAAGTAAAGTGATTTGATACAACTGATTCACCCCCCTCCCTCTTAGTTGTCTTATGCATTTCAACACCAACAGGATCTCAATGTACCTTTCTACCATTTTCTCTTCAATCTCATATCCCAAAGGCTCAATCCAACAAGTTTTGGGTTCAACAACCTAAATGATGCATTCATTAGTAGATACAATAAATGTTATCTCCTTTTAATACTTTTTTCACCAAACTCCTTGGAATCCTATCTATTTCATTCATTTCATTCTAAAATAATGCAAAGAATGTAATTAGGGCATTGTTTTGTGCCCTAAAATCTCCTATTTTGCATAGATAATCACTAATCTGATGAGAAACTAGCCTGGTGTTATCCCATATTATGTTCTTTCTTCTAGGTAACTCCTTTAGAAAATAGAATAAAAAACAAACAAGAGTGTCAAATTTAAAGACATGTCTCTTCACCTTTGTCATACTTAGGTTTTCCATAAGTTGTAACCTCAGCAACTCACAAAGATCAAAATCATTTCCATTCACCACCATTTCATAAATTTGTGTGAATTATCATGGTTGATACAGAGTTCATTTTGTTCGTGAAGTATATTTTTTTCCCAATCATAATGGCAACATACTTGACGACAGGGTTTGTGATAGATTTCATGGTTAAGGCTCTTTCGTCAAAATTGGCACCAGTTAACCTTGTGACCTCATCATTTTTTACTACTTTTAGTATTGGAATGTCACTAGTGTCACAAAGACCAATAAAAACTCGAATCTCCTCCTTATTGATAATCCTTGGTTCATTTATCCACACAAGATTGCTGCGAATCCTACTGAGGGCCATTCTGAAAAATTTAGCCTCACCCTCACTAGAAAAGTTTGAGAATCAGTTCCAAACATTCAACTTCATTCGAACTAGGTTTTCATATTCCACCTTGAGTAGTAATTCATCAGTCAACTCATTGTTCGATAAATCCTTCAACTCTTGGTGATCAAATTCTTTGAGCTTCTTATGAATGTATGTTCTTGGATCTTCCATTAGTAGCACATGACTCAGAATGTGTGAGAATGCACCCATTGAATCATTTTCATATACTTTCCATGAACATCTTTTGAACTTTGGTTGGGCCTCTTTGAAATTTCCGCAGCAATAAGTGGCCATATTTCCCAAATAAACTTGAATGAGCTTAACAAAGAGTTCCTTCAATCTTTGAAAAAACATGAAATTCAGACAACAAAGAATACCTTTTTTCTTGTCGAGAACTAGGGTTTCGATGTACGGTGCTCTGAATTGCTTTATTTCTTACTTTAGCTTACATTCCTTCTCCCAAATTGTGCAAATGTGCTTTTTATTTAGCATAGTCTCTTGCTTTATTATTTTTAGATTTTTCCCTAATTTTGCATTTATTACTTTTTCACTTTTAAAGCTATTAACTGCTTTGTAAGATACACTGCAGACCAAGGAGAGCTTCACAATTCTTCTATTTTTCTTTTTTCTTATTCCAAAATCTTCTTCAAAGCCATAGAAATAAAGATTCACATCACATATCCTTGTGTCATCGCAAGACACCTCATATATCGGGGGCTTGTTATATTTTTCTATGACTGCTCCCCTTGAGGCTATTACTCGGTTTAGCTCTTAGAAGAGGTATCTACATCAGATGTAGGTACAATATTATTTGAATCATCCTTGCTCTCAGGTTCTTCCTTTTTCCTCCAAATTTTTGTCATTTCTTTCCTTACTTCTTTGGGGTCTACCTTGCTCTCAAGCTTATTATTCTATTCCAGAATCGGTTTCTTCCCAACTTTTCTCCTACAAAATTTTGAGACATGTCTTGGTTTGTTGCAAGTGTGGCACACAACATATCCTTGATAAAAAGAGTTTGGATTCATCCTTGACCTGCACTGATTAGCCTTGTGTCCAAAGATATTTCATGTGTAACAATAGCCTTGAAAATATTGAATTCTTCTACTAGTAATAAACTTGTTCATCATCATCTGACTTCTACATTCGGTAGCTCTATGTCCTATTTTTTTGCAAACATAGTATTATCAAGAAAATAATTCAAAATTATTACTTGTTCTATTTTGGCTCATCCTAATTCTATATTTTGTTGCTCTATGACTGAATTTATTGCATGAGAAACAAAAACCATTAAAAGATGGGTACCTTTGAACATTAGGTTGTCAGATGGGAATCCTTTTGGTATTGCTCCTTCGGTCCTTGCTTTGATAAGAATTTCTTTGAAGTTTTATTTGGTTGTCCACTTTGTTGAGAATCGGTTTAGTCTTTGAGCTTTGTCCTTCTTCAAGTCCTAGACCACTTTTTTCCTTAGCAGGTTTCTGAGATGTAATCAACTCATCAAGCATTGTAGAACTTGTCTTGAGCCTTTCCTCATGTGCTTTCACTTTTTCTAGATCGTCTCTTAAGGTTACCACTTCTTGCTCAAGCTTTGTACAGTCATTAATTTTATTTTGGATCTTAGCCTTTTGACATTCCTCGATTCACTTCTTTTCTTCTATTTCTACTTTCAGTCTAGTAGAAACATTATTATCCTTCTTCAACTGATCACTAACATCTCTATACCTATCCTTGAGTTTTTTTATCTGCTCTCTTAGCTTCCTGATGCAATCATTTACTCCATTTAGATTTCCTTTCATAGTTTCCTTCTCATCCTCGCTTTTGTTCAATTCCTTAAGGGAAACATTGATCTCCTCAAATACAAATTTTTCTTTCGGAGGAACAAAATGATATTTTCCTGCCATGTATTCAATTTCTAGGAGCTTCCTCAAGTTGTAAGACTTTTTTGGAGGAACCAAGCTATGATACCAATTTTTGAATATATTGAATACTGAGAGGGGGGTGAATCAATATTATTCTATTCAAATTAATTATTAACCATCCAATTATCAATCCACATCTAAATGCAATAGTGAACAAAAACATAAAAGAGATCATAAAAAATTGACACTAGGATTTTTACGTGAAAAACCAAAAATGGGAAAAACCACGGTGAGGATTAGCTCACAATATATTATAACTGGTTATAAGATATTACAGGGTTCACTTCCATGACTTGCTATCCTTAAAAAGGCTCACAACTTGAATACAAAATGTGGCTTGATACCAAGATACAAAATATGTGGCTCATTACCAAAATGAATTGAAGAAGTGCACCTATAAATTTGCTGAAAGCAGTTTTGATTATGCTCTAAATATATCAAAACTCTACTCCAGTTGCTAGTATACAAACACTATCAGTAACCTCACACTATTACACTTGCCACATTACTTGCATATCATCTCTTCTTTCTTTCATCACTTTGACCATCATAAATATACACACATGCATAACTTCCTTTATCAATTAGGTTGACCTAATTGAGGGTATACTCAAAATACAAAAGTCTTGTCAACTTAATAAAAAATTTATTTTTACACATACAAAAAAATATGTTAACCAAGCATTAGGTTGTCTTAGACCTAAAGAGGAACACACAAAAGATAAACCTTGTCAGCCAAAAGAACACGAAAGTTCTGTCACTAGGATAGTTCAACCGGATCACAAAACATGTTGAAAACTCATTTATACTTGTAACTAACATTCCTGATCATCATATCAAAGACTCATTGAATTCCCTTTTACTGCGAAGATTTTCAGATCAAGATATCGACAGTATGGACGTGTTGATTACATAGTCAGTAACCAACCTGTGTTGGCATCAATGACAACAAATCTAGAGGGCACATTCTTCATTATTCCAAAAATCATCATATTCATTCATCCCATGATATTAGAAGCGTAACATTAACATAATCAACTTCAAACAAGATAGGTCATAAATTCACTACATGTGACATCCATAAAAATTCATCTAACCATATTAACATATGCTCATAGACAATGATACGAAATCATTAGATTAGTTCAAATAGTTGCATAGCACCACAAAACCATATCAATAAGGATAACATGCATGCATGAGTGTAATATATATATGGTAACATCAAAGCATTTTAAAGTCAAAATATACTATATCAAAGCACCCATAATAAGAAATTATCTATGTAGACCATACAAGTCACATAATCACAAAAATCCCTAGTAACAAAATGATATGTCTCACAACCATCACTTGGAGAAACAACACGCACCACTACTTACTCACCAATTATGTAACATAATACATACATTTGTCACATAAAAGAATAAGATACCACCCTAAACCCCATACTAACACTCATACCAAACCATTTATGATTTTTAGTTGGCCCTTCATCATTGGTATTACCCATTATTGGGAAATCGATGATAATAACTAAAGACAACTAATGAGCTAATGAAATCCATTGAGCTAGTTAATTTCCTTGAGATTGAAGAGTTTTTCTACTTGGTTATAATTCCAATAACAAAGAAATCTCATCAATTTGATTGTCTATTAGAGAGGTAATAGATATCTTAACAAATTTTGATCATGAGAAACCTTCAAAATTTAAGAGAATATTTCTAACTACCATTTATTCAACTAAGCTATTTCAACTTGTTCCCATGTAATTGTTGTCAATCAGATTGCACCTGAATGCTTGAATGGTGAAATTTAGAAATCTGTTGAAACATGGGAACTATCTTCAGGCTGTGGGTATTCCTATGGCGAAGATAGACCTCCAGATTCTAGGCTGGTTGCTATATGATTTTGTGATTAACAACTTGAACTTGTTTGGAAAAGGGAGAAAGACTTAGTCTAAATGCAAAAATGGAAAACTTAACTATGATGATACATCGAAAGAATCTAATGTGCAGACTTAACTCACAAATTATTATCCACTACTTTTATTTTCACAACCTGATCTAATAGCTTAATCACCTAAATGATTTAAACAAAGGCTTTGATTAAAAACAATCTTTGAAGGAAAAAATGGTTTTCACAATTAAATTGTTTAATCATTAACATGCATAGTGTTTAACCAGTGAATTTAAACTAAGATGCATACAAAACTCTATGAAGGAGACAAAAATATTAAAGGTCTCAAAATTAATAACACAATAATTCTTCGATCAAATCCTACATAGCAATGATTCTTGAAATATTGAAGGAAAACTCTAAAATGCTAGAAATTAAAGGAGTCTTTCGCAAATCATACACTAATTAACCTGTAAAAGTGTTGCTTAATATTATTAAAATCAGAAATTTGAGTTACATGATAACTCACTTTGTAGAATGCAAAGGATGAAAAACAAGAACTAGAGGAAAAATGACTAAGTTTCCTCAATCTATACAAAGGCATGCACAAAGCAGCCAACAATAGAATTGAAGTAAAAAAAATGATAACTCCAAAGTGAAATCCGAGCAAAAGAGGAAACCTAATAAAAATAGCTCAACAATGAAGCAAACTGCACTCTCTACTTAGAAAACTCCACCTCTCCATGCGCATGACCAAAATATCTCATGAACTGAAGTGAAACAAGGAAGAGCCTCATTACTTGCATGATTTGAATAATTGAAACTTGAACTCCACTTGTGCATGAGTGATTTTTTTATAGTATTTTTGATATTTTACTCTCCATGCACAATCTATATTAAGCATTCTATAACATTGAATTGAAGTCTTAGTCAAGCTCCATCCTCAACTTTTGTAAGCTATGCATGATTGGGGTAATTTAATGTTATGTTTGCTCTAAAAATAGTTAGAATTAATTAAATGATTTACAATTTATCATTTAATTAACTAACTTTACATACATATAAGCAAATATAACATTAAAAGTTAATATTGACTTCATATTTTCGCAGCTTCATGCATATCACTTGATCCACCACCACACTTAGCATATATTTCAATTGGACACCACCCTTGACATATTAGGTTGATCAACATTAAGATTCTTGACCACAACATGAAATGAAATGATTCTTATTTTAAATTTTAGTCAAAAACTCCCTTCGAATTAGGGATCTCCTCATAAGATTTGAAACCCTAAGAAACATAATCATTTCGCACTTTGACTATTTTGAAGAAGCTTCATGAAGAAGCTCTATCAACTAGTAGCTGACCTAGTTAGGGTTTGGAGCTTGATTTTTCTGCATACTTGCTATTTCAATGAGCTCCATATAGGAAACCTTGCTGGGAATGAATGGTAAGATGATTCCAGACTGTACATCATGATTTTCTTTTTAGTTTCAAAGGAAAAAATGGCCATTAAGGCCGTGGCTCACATGGGTATATTTCTGACTTCATGCTTTTATTTCCTCTATGCTTTGTTGTTCCTAGTTGCCATGAAGGTCTTACTGAGAGTATGGAGTATTTTGGAGATTTAGTTTCTAAGATTGTTGGAGACTTTGCAATATTACTATGCTTTGCCTCACTGGTAAGTTACCTTATTCTATTTTGTGGAAGATGGTGTGGATGCTCTATGCATATTTAATTTCTTTAAAAAGAAATTATGGAAGATAACTCATTACAGTCTTCTTACTCTCTACCTATTGCAACCTATGGTTATGGTGGCTATTCCTCCTGAAAAAAAATGTTGATTTTTCCTTAAGATTCTTTTCTCTTCTATCTACCAAACCAAGAAACTTTGTTTTTATGCTAGAGGTTTCAACGTCTTCATTCTAGGCCGCGAGATTTTGTCTTACTATCAACTCCATTATGGGTTTTTTCCTTTCTTCACAACTTGTGAATTACTCATGGCCGCGACTATATGGTGATTTCCTGGGTATTTTTGTGCATCTGAGTATCCAAACTCGAGCTTACTATGCAAACCCCATGTGATTTTGGGTCTCTATATTAGAGAGATAAAATATCAGGCCACGCCATCATGAATATTGAATTGGGTATTTATGTGCTTGTATCTTCATGTTGGTTTGTCCACTTTTTCACCATAGAGAGCTTGATATGGTAGGGTTTGAGCTTGATATTCTAGAAACCTTTTTGTATTTGGGCTTGGCCACAAACTTATTGTGTTTCTGGATATCTTTGTTCTCTGTGCACAATGATTCAAAACCTTTCTATATTTTAATACCAGTAGTATCATAATCTCCTTTGTTACGATAAGAGATCATATCGAATCATATATGAATAAGATCTCGTGAGAGAATGATCAATTAAAACAATATTCTTGTTTTACATATACTACTATAGACATAGCATGACTTCCATGGATTCTACAACTTTATTATCCTTGTTTAGAAAGTGAAAATACTAACATGCATTCTTTGGAGAAATTAATATATCACTGTATTCTTAAGAGCATCCTCTACACCCCGAAATTTGGTTCCTTTGTATAGCATACATTTATGAATAAAGCATGTTGTTTTGTTGTGAAAATGGCAAGCTGAAATATCATTGTTTTATCTGCTCCTATGAGATTAGTATGGTTATCCCTTGCACATTTTATGTTAATAATAAACAAATCTCCAAGCTTTTCCTCCTTCTATGAACAAGTTGTGTTGACTTGAGCTCTATAATAGATAATTATCAACTATATACATAGCACATAACAATGAACGTCCATCCTACATGTGATTGCTACAGTAAATGACAGTGTGTCTTTTTGCTTCATCACTTCCTATAAACCTTTACAATATTCAATACATGATACATTGCTGGTGTCTTAAGATGCATATTTTATTCTTGTTGATGACAAATTCTCCTTTACATCTATTCATGGAAAATCAACATTTTTTGACAACATTCTGTAGATGATAACTGCAACTTGAATACTTGAAAGTTGTACTTCTCACACTTTAGAATGCATTTCCTTATGTATGACTACTCCTTGAAAGGAAATAAACCATTGTTTGTGATCTACTTGAGAGAAACTAATACAATGTGTTATGCTTATGATAAAATCTTGCACATTTAACAATCCTATAACTATTCAATAGGATGTTGCCATTCAGATTGTAGTGTCTATATTTTTTGCAATATACTGTAGATATTTCCCCTCTATCTTTTCAATATAAATTAGCAATATGTTGCATTCATAGTCCGCCATTTTACAAAGTCACTGCTTCATGCAACTTTATGAAACTAAGGAAATCTATCATTGTATACATATAATAAGAAAACAAAACCTACTCCTCTTGTTCTCCTGCATCTGATAGAAGCAACAGGTGTATTTATCTTAGTTCGTGTGTTCCTCATATCTATCTCTATTCCTCATCACATGATCAATGGATCTGTCTATATCATAGACTATGTATATGCTTTTTTAAAGTTTATAAAAACATTCCAATGCTTGAGTTCTCTGTTTCTCCTCAGTGTAATGTGAAAAATGTATAGTAGAGCTGAAATAGGATATCAATAAAATTGATGAGTTCTTTACATGTTTTGATCCTTCTTTTAGCATGATGTGCAATATTATTCTTTCTCCAAATGTTTTCACATATTGAAATAAGATTGCTTATGTGTTTTTCTTCTCAGTTTCAACAACTCTCTTAATGATTGTTCTGGCAATATTATAGACTCTCATGTATAGTTAGAGAGTGTCCTCTTTGATATGCCGGGCTCAACCCTTGTGGGAGCCTATTTTACTCCACATATCTAATGATAAATGATCACAAACATAATAAACCTGTTCCTGCATAGTGAACAAACATGTTAGCAAAATAAAAGAAGCTGAAAGCTTCCTCTTGAGTTTTATGCCTTTGAACAATGAAATCATCTGATGGATGTTTGATCAAGTGTACGCTATATTTCCGTTGATAATGTAGGCATATGGTATGATTTGATTATCATTGCTCTAACCTTACTTCTATCATACTTGTAGGTGCATTCAGAGCTTGGAGCTGGATCAATTTAGAGTCACAACTAAAGGCTTCAACTTGTCAATGATTCATCATTCTAGGAAATGACGAATCACTTCCTACCTTATACCTTCTTTATTTTCAGTTGTATAGTTTACTTTCCTTCATGCACCCATTATTTGATTATGAAAATCAAATGAAGTTACTCCCACGGCTTGTGTGGGACTTTGGTTTGTACATTATGAATAAAGCAAAAAACATTATGCAATCTTATAGATATTATTTTGAAATTTTCTTGCATAATGTTAGAACCTAAAAAATCCATAAAAAAACTAAGGGTTTCCCCTTTTTTCCCTCACATTTTCCTATCCTTTTCATAAAAAATCATTTTTCCCCTTTCCATGAAGCCAAAAATGACTTATATATTACACCGCTTCATAA
>CM021109.1:370869364-370928194 GCA_007115665.2 Sequoiadendron giganteum | reverse complement strand
TAAGAGCTTGGAAAACTCTTCTGGTTAAAACCTGCATTTTTGAGACCCAACAGTTTGACAACTCTGTTGGGGAATTACTCAGGAAGTTTTCAGCCTTTCCATTTATAGAGTCAGCAAAGTTTTACATTTTTGGAGATTCTGCTGGGGCAAACCAAAAGCAATACATTTCATTTTCCTACTTTTGGAAAAGTAGGTGGTGACTCTATTTTATATTTGATAAATAATGCATGGATATTGTGGAATAGTCACATTTTTTCAAGATGTTAGAAGAAGAGAGAAGACAATAGTCAATAAGAGAATTGAAGGAATTGAGACAACAGAGGCTACAAGTGAGCCAACAATTGCTGCAATTAGGAGTCAAAGGTGCTCAAAATACATCACCAAACAGGCCATCATACAGTGAGAATGAAGTTGTAAGTGCCAAGAGATCTTGGACACCACAAGTGCCCTATGATGCAACCGAGGAGAAATCTGGAAACAAAGGTAATGTACTCTATTCACAACAAAGTACTTTTGATGAGTATATTCAAATTGAAGAGAGAGGCAAAAATCTTGTGGATGTTTTTTTTGATATAAGGAGATATAAGGGAGAATCTATGAGTTTTTTATACAATAAGATGACAGATGTCTATATGCAATTACCTCCTCACTTTAGGCCCACAAGACCCACATTTGTTGCACAATTTTTGAGAGCATCAGAGCTTGAATCAATTTATTGGTCAGAGTCATTAAAACAACAAGCCTTTGATGTAGCAAATAAATTTATTGATTCCATGCTTGGGACAAAGTATGTGGATACTACCGACTGCTTCAGAAGCTGAAATAGAAGAACATGTCATGCTGTCCAACAATGAAGATATGGAGAGTACCTCTGGCATAACAGATTGTGAGTCAAATTGTGAAGATGAAATAGTGGATGTTGATCTTCAATAGCATGATTTTTGCAGTTATTATAAAGATCAAGAAGAGGTTGGAGACATGGTTGAAGATATGGAAGCAGAGACCTATTCACTTAGCAGTAAGCAAGTTTCAGATTTGTTAACTTTGGAATACCAAAAGTATGCACATGAAGATGGTTCCCAAACTTTGGTCCCAACCTATATATGCTTTGACAATGAAGATACTATGTGTAGTGATTCAAACGGTTCCATGTCCATCTCTCACAGTGATGAAAATTTTGAACCTGATCATGAATTTGTTTGTGTCTATGAAGAGGTATGTGACTTGAATGATTTTTGCCTACAAGATAGTGATACTGGTTTGCATGTTATTGATGATGAGTTTCTAACATTTGTTGATTCAAGTATGTATGAGGATGACTGTATGGATCAGAGGTGTGTGTCAATTCCAACTGGTGATAGAAAAGAAATGGAAAGTAATTTTGATTTGATTATTTCAAAGAATGATGATGAGATTGAATTTGTAGATTCCCATGTGAAGTATTCAGATTTTCAGATCCCAGTGTAGTTGCAGGCACATTCAACAACATATGAAAGTGAGCATACCTATGAATGTTTTGTTGAGTTTGGGTACACTTTGTATGCAGAAAATGATAAGTATTTTTTATATGATAATGAGAATGATGAAATGCAGAATGGTAAAATGAATATGAATCAGGTTGAATGCAATGATTTCCTGAAGGTTTTCAATGGCAGTACATGTTGCAGGGCAGGTGGAATGGATAGTTTCAAAAGAAACCTGATGAGCTCTGATTAGAACAAACTCTATGACAGAGGAAAGGGCAGGTTTTTCTTTTTGGGTGGCCTGGGGCCATCCTTGTGGTTTGATTTTTGAACCATAGCAGGTACAGAGGATTAAGGATTGCCAGTGCATGGACAATTCTTAGCAATGCCTCTTTAAAAAATTCTCTTCCATGCATAGTAGTTTAGGGTTTTCCACCTCTCCATTTGCTCCATCTTTCATATCATTCATCTATTCTTTCCCTCCATTTTTCATTGCCTTCATTTATTATTTCCTTCGCTTGGTCTACTCTCCCAATAGATATTTTGGATTCTTGCAGTGATTTGAAAAATCATTCATCCCCAACAAGAGCCACTGTTAAAACCTAAAAAATCCATAAAAAAACTAAGGGTTTCCCCATTTTTCCCTCACATTTTCCTATCCTTTTCATAAAAAATCATTTTTCCCCTTTCCATGAAGCCAAAAATGACTTATATATTACACCGCTTCATAAAATTTAAACCCTTAATGGCCAACATCTTTACCACTATACCGAAGCCTTTTGCAAAGTGGCCTATAGTATTGTGGTCAAGCACAGTCATGATGATTTTTACCGCTATACCACACGCAGTCTCCAAACAAACCACGGTGGCACGGTAACAGTCAGTGATTAAGCGATGAATCAAGACTGGCGGTAGCAGTTACGAGGCGGTTAGCAGAGATAGCAAAGTGGTGAATGGGTAGCGGTTACCGTGATACCGTAGCCGCTAAAATAATGATTGCGATGATAGAAATAAGTGGCTAGTGGTCAGCAATGAGCATACCATGGTACCGCGTGTAGTCGAACCATAGACCACGGTGGCCACGGTGAGTAGGTAGTGGTTAGTGAAATAGGCAGTGGCGATGACGTGGTAAACGGTTAGTGGTTACCGCTATATCGCACACAGTTAATATGAGGACCGTGATAGAGCAGTAGGCGAGGAGGGAAATGACGAATGGTTACCACACAACCGCGTGTGGTTAGGATGGTCACCGCGGTAGTGTGGTGGACAATCAATGAACGAGCCAAAGCAGTCAGTGGTCAAGCACCGCGATACTACGGGTGGGAAAGTCAAAGCCTGCGGTTGAGCGGTAAAAGTAATAAAAGCCATGGGGAAGTGAAATATAAAGACCGGTCATGGTATAAAGTGAAAATGAAGATCGGTCAAAGTATTAAAGGAAAAATAAAAGCTCACCTATAGTTTAGATATTTAATTTTCTGAAAGGAAATTTAATTAAATATTTTTTCTCTGACATAGAATGTAAAACAGCTGTAACTACAAAGTGAAGGGTCGTGACCCTTGGTTTTTACTGTATAAATATTTCAAAAATCAGAGAGAGCAAAAGTGGGGGGAGAGGCAAGAGTTAGAGTTAGAATTGTTAGATTTTTCCCGAGAGGAGATTGGGGGAATGCAGATAATGTACAGACTTTCTTTGAAGCAAAATCAATGGACAGATCATTTTGAATTGGTGAAACTTTTTTTGTTTTCAGTTATTGTGATATAATAACTTATATTTCTTATGTGGGTTGTCTCCAACTTGAAGTCTTAAATCATTTAAATCAATGTATCAAGCATATGTTTGATTTATCAAAGTGCAAATTTTACTCTGTGTGATTTGGTTGATTGGTGTCTGCAAGTCAAAGTTAAATACTTTTAAACAAGTCACAGTGATTTAGTATTTATTTTGGATTGTTGAAGTAGAACCCGATAAGAAAATATTCCAGCACTATTTATGCGAGCCATAAGTTAATGAAGTCATATGCCAGTCATTAGATTTCATTTTTAAGAGTGCCTAGTAGTTTGAATTAAGACAGAGAGGGAAAAATCATAATTCATAGTATTTGACTCCGTTGTCCATGTGGATAGAAGGCACTGATCTGCCTCAACCCAGAGATCAGATTTCATACAACTATTATTCTCAAATCCTTTCATTTGTGCAGTAGGAGTAGGAGTAGTTTTTAGTGTTTATGTCTATCCACTACCTTTTCCATTTTGGGTAGATTGTTGCATCAGGAAATACATTTAAATCTGCATCATTCATTAGGTTCACCCACCTTGGTCTAGCAGAACCTAAAGAGAAGAAGGTATAATTACATAAATTGGCCTTGTACGTTGACCAAATTTGTAGTAAGAGCTTGGAAAACTCTTTTGGTTAAAACCTGCATTTTTGAGACCCAACACATAATATCACTGACATTCACATTGTAATAAAACATTGCACAATAAGGAGTACTTAGCATAAAATTTTGAACATCTTGTGTACCTTTTGGCTTGAATTTGAAATTTAGCTCTACCTGTTTGAGCTGGTAGTGAAAAATAGGTAACATTAATATATCTAGTATCAATTAGAGAAGCAAAATATGTAAGGAAGCTAAGGTAGTGGAACAACTTCCTACTTTAACCTTGAGAGGAGAATAATGCAAAAAAATTACAAATCTTTAATAGTTACACAAATTTAAATAGAAATAAACACAAATATCATGCATATCACAACACAATGATTTATGTGGGAGAAACCATTTCGGGAGAAAAAATCCACACTCCAAAAGTCACCAAATATATTATTCAGAAATCAAAAGATTACAATTTACTTGTAGAGCAAGCTTCTCACAGGAGTATCTCCACCAAAGAACAAGAGACAACCCAACCACTATTAGACTCTTAGAATACACCCTTGTCTACATACATCCCACCCACTTTTAACAAGCTTTTGGAACCTTCTAGAATTAGAGTTTTACAAGGTCATTTTTCATTTGACGTGTTAACGAAAAAAACTTGATGTGTTAGTGGGAAAAATCCTTGACGTGTCAGGAGGAAAAACCCTTAACGTGTCAACGAGAAAAAACTTGAGACACATTTTCCCAACAAATCTTCCACTTGTTGAACAACTTGCAAGGAAAATAAAAGGGTGTCATCATCATCTCTAATTTCTAAGGGCCGAAAGGACCATAGTCTCTGAACACCATCTAAAATTATCTGTGCTCATAGGCTTAGTTAAAGAATAAAAAAAAATCATCAAAGTCTCTACCTTAATCGGCTTCACCCTGCCATCTTCAACCATATCTATAACAAAATGACATTGTACATCAATGTGCTTGGTCCTGGCATGAAATGTTGGGTTCTTGGCTAGACATATCACACTATGGTTGTCACAATAAATTGTCACTGAACCCTGTTTTATTCCAATATTTGAACATAGTATCTTAATCCAAATGGATTCTTTACAAGAATGAGTAGCTACCATATACTCTGCTTTAGTAGTGGAAAAAGCAACCATAGCTTGTCGCTTACTCATCCAACTAATCGCACCACAAAATAAAGTAAACACATAAGCACTAGTAGATCTTCTACTATCAACATCACCTGCCTAGTCTGAATCCACATAACCATGAATATCAAGGGAAATCTCATCTTCAATCATATTACTATGATAACATAAGGAATAATCTAAGGTACCACACAAATATCTGAAGACTCTTTTAACTACATCCCAATGAACTCTACCAAGATTAGACATATATCTAGAAAGAACTCCCATTTCTTGGGAAATGTATGGTCTGGTACAAACAATAACATACATCAAAATTCCAACTACACTCTGGTAAGGCAATCTACTCATGTCTTCCATCTCTAATGGAGATGTCAGATAATATGAAATAGATAACTTTGTTCCAACTGAAATAGGAGTACACAATGGTCTACAATCCTACATATCAAACCTCTATAAAATTGAATTGACATACTTAATTTGGCCAATCCATAACTTTCTATTCACTTTATCTCTTCTAATTTCCATCCCAAGAATGTGTTTAGATTTACCAAGATCTTTCATTTCAAACTTAGTAGCAAGTTGAGATTTTAGTTCTGAAATCATACCTTTCTTTTTACCAATGAATAACATATCATCAACATATAATGCAATAAATAGGAAAAAATCACCATCAATTTTATAATAAACAAAATGATCTGATTTAGAATGCTCAAATCCCAAACTCAACACATATGTATCAATTTTTTGGTACCACATCCTAGGACTCTGTTTTAAGCCATACAAATATTTATTCAGTTTGCAAACCAACTTACTTTTACCTTTCACCACGTAGCACTCTAGCTATGTCATATAAATATCCTCCTCCAAATCACCATGAAGGAAAGCAGTTTTCACATCCATTTTCTCAACCTCTAAATCATAAGAAGTAGCAATAGAAATAAAAAATCTAATGGATTCCATTTTTGCAACCGGAGAAAATATCTCACCATAATCAACACCCTCAACTTGAGAGTAACCCTTCACAACCAACCTTTCTTTTACTTCTTAATACCTCCATTTGAACCAATATTTTTCTTGAATAGCTAGTGCCTCTTCTACAAATCTGGGTTCATCCATGTTAGTATTCAAAGAAAAATTACATCTCCAATCATCAGGTGAATACCATTTAGGTGGTTTTATATTCCTTGTAGACCTATGCAAAAATTGAGTTGGAGGTTCTTCCTCCTCTTCTAAAGATTCAAAGTTGGATGAGCTCTCCTCAACTTCTTATCTATTCATGGGCCTCGATTCAAATTTCTTAGGTGTAGAAGGAAATCGAATCACATCTTCCTATTTACTTTGTTCTAGCTACAATGTAATAGAAGAAGGCTTAGTTTATCTAAAAATAACACTTCTACTATGTATTACCTTATGTCTAACAGGATTCCAAATCTTGTATCCTTTCACACTATAACTGCATCCGATGAAGATAAATTTCACCTTGCTCTCCAAATTTGTTCACTTCTCCTTTGGCACATGTGCATATGCCTCACAACCAAAAAATCTAATATGTCTTAATAAAGGCTTGTGGCCCAACCATGCCTCTATAGGTGTCTTATCAACAAGAGCTGATGTAAGAGACCTATTAATCAAGTAACAAGTAGTGACAATAGCTTTAGCCCAAAACCTTTGTTCTAGACCAACACCACTCAACATACTCCTAGCCTTTTCCACCAACATCCTGTTCATTCTTCTTGCAACTCCATTCTACTATGGAGAATATGGTGTTGTATTCTGTCTATGAATACCATAATATTTACAAAATATATCAAAATCATTAGAGAAAAATTCACCTCCATTATCAATCCTCAAACATTTTATTTTCTTTCTAGTCTGCAACTCAACCATTGCTTTAAATTCTTTAAATCGACTAAAAATTTTAGATTTACTCTTTAAAAAGTATACCCATGTCCTTCTACTATAATCATCAATAAATGAAACATAATATGTGGATTTACCAATTGAAGGAACATCTATAGGACTAAACACATTAGAATGAATAAGATCCAATACACCACAATATTTATGAGAACTCGAGTAAAACTAAATGCAGTTTTGTTTTCCATAAATACAATGCTCATAGAAATAAAATTCAAGATTACATTCAGACAAACCTTCAACAAGGTTTTTATTTTTCAAGGTTCTTAGACCCTTTTCTCCAATGTGGCCAAGTCTCTAGTGCCATAACATAGTTTTCTCTATAAGTAACTTTGTTTTAGAAGAAAGAGTACCCTTGGGTACCCAAAATCCATGATCATCTGTTGAAGGTGAAACCCTCACTTCTTCCACAAACTTGCTTTTCACAAAAGTACTATTGCACTCAATAGTGCATGCATCAAGCTTATACAATGTGCCATATCTTACACATCTAGCAATCACCATAGTACCTCTAACCATCTTTCATCCTACATCGGAAAATATTACTTGCACACCTACATCTATTAGTTTTCTCACAGAAATTTTTTTTTGTGCTAAGCCAAGGATATGCAACACACCATTAATATTTCTTATTCTACCATCAATCAACCTGATTTTAACTTTACCATGGCCAACAATTTCTAAATGAGAATCATCACCCCAAGTACACCTTACCTCCATCAAATTCTTCATATTCAAAAAACCAATCTCTATTAAAGGTCATATGGAAAGATGCGCCTAAGTCAATTAACCATGCATCATTACCTACACGAGCCACCAACAATGCAATGAATGCATCACCATCTTCCTTCTCAAAATTGGACTAAGAATCAAATTTCTTCCTTTTCTTCTTCTTTTCTTCTTTGTAGTCCTTATGAACATAACCAAGCTTATTGTAGTTCTAGCAAATAACTTTGGACTTTCCAGGAGACATTGATCTCCCCTTGGACTTGGATTTGTCACACTTCTCATTCTTCTTACCATTTTACTTAGGTCTTCCACAAACATTTAGGGCCTCCTTGGCACTGATGGATACATTCCTCCTCATCTCTTCAAAAAGAAAATAACCCATGACATCTTCAGTCTTCAATGTAACATAAGTACTCCCATAGCCATAACAAGAGAATCCCACGAATCAAGCAAAGAACAAAGAAAGATATGGAATTTCTCTTCCTCATCCATTTTGACACCAACTAATTCCAACTAAGCCACCAACATATTGAATGCTTCTAAGTGGTTTGTAATTCATCCACCCTCTTCCATTCTCATGGAATAAAATTTTTTCCTCAAGAAAATTGTGTTCACTAAAGATTTGGCTTAATAAATCTCACCAAGCTTCTTCCATAGTTTTTGTGCAGAGGTATCTTCATGGACATTGATTAAAATAGAGTCTACTAGTCACAATTTGATTAGACCCTTGGATTTATGATCCATAGCATCATATTGAGCAGCCCGAGTAGGATCTATATCAACAACATCTCATAAATCTTGATCTATCAATAGATCCTCCATCTTTAGCTTCCACATCTCAAAATTATTTCTATAAAATTTCCACACATCTATTCTCCCTGATGAACTTTCCATCTAAAAATTCCTACAACAAGATCACAAAGTATTTTCTACATAAGATCCCACACAAATATGGATTAGTTAAAAAAACCCAAAAACCCACAACTGAAACCAAAGGTGATTAGGCTCTGATACCACTTGTAAGGAAGCTAAGGTAGCGAAACAACTTCCTACACTAACCTTGAGAGGATAATAATGCAAAAAATTTATAGATATTTAACAATTACAAAAACTTAAATAGAAATAAACACAAATATCGTACATACCACAACACAATGATTTACGTGGGGAAAACCCTTTCAAGAGAAAAAACCCACACTCCAAAAGCCGCCCAATATATTATTAAAAAATAAAAAGATTGCAATATACTTGCAGAGCAATCTTCTCACAAGAGTATCACCACTAGAGAATAAGAGACAACCCAACTGCTATCAAGCTCTTAGAATACACCCCCATCTACATACATCCCACCCGCTTATAACAAGCTTTTGGAACATTCTAGAATTAGGGTTTTACAAGGTCATTTTTCATTTGAGGTGTTAACAAAAAAACCTTGACGTGTCAATGGGAAAAATCCTTGATTTGTCAGTGATAAAAAATCCTGGATGTGTCAATGAGAAAAGACCTTGACGAGTCAGCGGAAATGCAAGGTTGAGACACATTTTCCCAACAAAATACTCAAATCTTCTATCATACTTAAATTGTAGATTTGAACACCCATCCACAATTTAAGAATGATAGAAGATTCAAGTATTTTTATTCTCTAATGAATGCCCATCTATCATTTGAGGCATCAAAACTTATGATGAGAGGATTACCAAGCTAGGGCATTTGAAGTTCTAACAATTTTACTCATAAAAGCCTATTATATTGAAGTAGACATATCACCTAGTGGGGTGGTAGGTGTGTATCATCCAATATGTTCAATATTTAATGGTGGGGACTCTATCTAGGCCAAAGAAAATTTCTTTATAGAATATTAATTCCATGCCATATCCTCATTTTGTTTTATTATAATTATGATCAAGGTGATCCTCCTTTAATCATTGAGGAAAAATAGATTAGATACAATGAGGAAATTACCATATTTGTTGAAATTGAATAAAATTTGATTCTTTGTGAAGAAATTTTTGAAATGTTACAAATCCTCGAAGGTACTCTAATTTGACCTCTTCCTTAACATGGCCTCCTAAAGTGAAATCTAATTTCAAACTTGTTTATCTAGAAGGAAAACAAAAAATTCCACTTGACTAATAAATGGAGAGCAAGAAATGCAATGTTCATTTGGCCAACCACTACTTTCTTGATTGTAAATTTAAATTTTGGAAAGTCAATATCAAGGAATAAGATAATTCTATACTTATTTTAAGAATAAAATATTTTCTTTATTTTTAAATCATCCATTTATATTCTTGTTTGTTAGCCATGTTAATAATAAAGGGATAGAATTGTAAGAGATGATTGGTTGATTTATTTGAGCCTCAAGAGTTTTTTTCTTAGCTACAATATACATGCATAAAACTTAAATCAATTTAGTGGAACAATTCAAAGATGGTGAGAAATGATAAAAGGTAGATCCATGAAGAGAAGGGCACATGATAGGAAGACAAAAACTTCTCCATAGATGAAAAATTATTGAATGATAAGGACAATACAAAGATAAGGAACAATGGAGAATAATGCAAGCTAGTATTTTCCCTTCTTTCAAGAAAGGTTTGTACCTAAAGACTAGGAATTGGGAAAAATATTGGGAGAAGTGGTGCAAGAAGTGTTGATGGAACATTAGATGCCCTCAACATAAGAAAAGTTGCATAAGATATTGGTGTTCAATATAATTATCAAATTTTCCAATGGAATTATAAATGTCTCATTTTTATAGTATGTGCAATCCCTCAATTAGAGATCTTAAAAGATGTTAATCATTCCTAATTCATTAAAATTTGACCTTTTATAGACCATGCCAAAGCATGGATTGATCAATATTGACTACAATGTCTACATCCAAAAGCCATCTTTTTTAGTGTTAGGGTTTTCGTAGATTGTCTTTCATGAAATAAGAATAGGAACACACTGTTAAAGGAGTGTCATAGTTCATGGGAAATGCATGCATGTATATCAAAGTTTAGTCTTTAGGTTTTGATTGTAAGAAATAATTAATCAAGTGACCTTATCTATTTGTTTGTATAAAAAGCCACCAAACTTTTGGATTAAAAATGTACTGAAGGAAATTTATTAGGTACATACTTACATAGCTCAAGCTCCACTATTGCTAAAGATCTAGGTTCATATGCCATAATATAAACAAGTTATTAGGTTACGCTCCTCCTTGGGTTATTACATTATGAGTGGATTCCTATTATATATTTTTTATGATTTTGAGCAAGGAATATTGTTGAGAAATGTGCTAAGTGTACAAATAAGTCCTTGTAATGTCCTCGAATATTTGGTTTGAGCCAAGTAGATATTTTTGAACAAATTATTTTATGGCTCAATTAATTTTTATTTGGCTGGGAGGAATTGGGAATTAATTTTCCATAAATATTATTATTTTTTGTGGTGCCAAAATAATTTATTTATTTTTCCTTGGAGTTGGGTGACCCATTTGTGGATTTAAAAAGGGAAAAAGTGATTAAAATAATAATATTTCTATTTCTATAAAGTGAATGAAAAATTTAAATGGAATTTTGGTGCCAAAGTGAAATTGAGAGGGGGTCAACCTCTTTGGGGAAAGGAGGCAATTTTGATATAAATACAAGATCTTGAGAAGGAATTTGATCATCACATAGATTATTTTTAGCTTGAAACAACATCTCGTTTCATTCATTCCAAGGATGAAAACCCTTGTGAATTGTTGGTTAGTTGGATGAAAACCCAATCTCATCTTGGAAGGACTTCATGATGGAGGTCTACTTGTGCTTCAGTGGTGTTTTGTGAAGGATTAAAGGGTTGGAAAGCAATAATCATATTTATATATCAGTTGAGCAAAATTTTAGAGGGAAAATTTTATCATGTTTTGACCTAAGGTTTCACCCTATAGTGGAGCACAACATTTGGAGGAGCGGCTAGAGTTTGGAAGGGTGATTTTGTGTTTTTAGGTCATTTATGTGCATTGCAAGGGTTATAAACCCTCGTTTTCAGACCAAAAGACTATTGCACCATTTTTTTAGGGTTTTGGAGGTATTATCATTCACATTTTGCATATTTTTGAAATCTTTGTATAACTAGGGTAGTTCTCCCAGCTAGGGCATATTTGAAGCAACATCTCCTATGTATTTTGGTTTGTATTTTGGACTTGATTTGTAATAGTTGATTTATGGGCATGTTTGGCATGTTTTCCCATGGCATTTGATGCATTCTCAAACTTTATATTTATAATTTGTAACAATAGTTGGGATAATTCAAAATCAAATTTGGCCATTCTGTTGTTGTTCATTGTTGGTTTTGTTCAAAATAAGTCCTTGAGATGAAATAATCAATCAAGAAAATTATGGGTGACGGAGAAATCATATAATGATATAGAGTTAAAGAAGGGAAAGAAGATAGATTATTCTTTAGCTAACGATGATAATCAAGGTAATTTTGGTGATTGAACCTTAGCCTAGCAAGTTGGTGGAAGAAAATCAAAAGTGATAGAAGACAATGAGTATGTAGAGAGTAACTAAATACCCCATTGTAATGCCCAAAATTTTTGCAATAAAATATAGCTAACGACAAAAGACAAATTTCAAATTTTGATTACAACATGAGTAACTCACACAATTTTGTTTCCAAAGCACACAATTCTTAAAGAGCATAACAACATTTGACCAAATATATATTATAATCTCCAGTTAAGTAACTAAATTGCTTAGGAAACCCTATTAGGGATTCAAGAGAAGACAAGGGATTAACATCATTGAGATGGACCTAATTAGTCCTATAAACACATTCATGATCAGAAGACACCATCAAGACACAAGCTATACCCAAAAAATATAACAATATTAACTCAAGTAATGAAAAGAGAGAAAACCCTAGGGATCAAACCTAATTCCTCGAGGGCTCATCTCTGATAGCCTTGCCTTATTATATATTTCACATAGGAACCATAGTTCAACAAATTGAGTTCACCCAACTCATATTTGATTGACCAACAATCACACATTACAACCAAGTTTAAATCACCACTACTCACAATGGTAGTAAATACTAAGAATGAATAACAACGGTAAATCTATAAGGGCTCCTTCTACTATACGAGTGACTAACAAACCTAATTACAACGTACCTCAAGGGCAACTTTCCAATATAGATAATCAAGAAATGGGTTAAGGATGAAGGTAATGAAAAACATATCTTGAATAGACAGATCATAATTGAAGTTGTGGTTTTAATCCAACCATACAAAGGTCACCATATGAAACTCATAAGATTAAGGGGTGAAATGTTAATGAAACAATCCACATAATGGATCTTTTTGGGAAATTCAACCTTCATACACCTGGTTGACTAACACAAGGAGTATAACCCTTAGGTTCAAAGATCACTCTACAAAAAATCATCTTATGTCTTTAATCATTTAATAATAGAATATAAGAGTGGGTACTATGGTTTTTTATATTTCCATCTAAACCTTGAACTCCTCTAAAGGGAAGCCAACCCTTATGCTCATGAAATGTCAAAGTCAGTGGCCAACTTAACGAGTAAGAGTTTTTAGGTTCTCACTCCTACTCTTCAGGCTTTGTGAAACCCATGAGGGTATTACTTATTACTTTTAAGGGATAATTAGCCTAGAGAAGTGGTTTATACACAGATAAATTCCTATTTGAATACAACTAAGAATCCTTCATCAAAGATTTGGCTAGTCTTTGAAAAAATTACTACTTAGTGCTAGGAATAGAGATGAATTTCAGAAGTACACACTATGATTGAAAGTATTTTAATTAATTTCTTGTTCTCATTCCAAGTCTCTAGTCAAGGTGCATTGCTAGCTAGTGTATCTAAAGAAAAATTCTAATGAATAGACCAATGATTTGTTTATTGGGTAACAGAGTCAAAATCATGTAATAACCAGTAATACATAAGCCATTTATTCAAAAATTCTTAGACTATTGTCATACCACATTGTAGCATGCAACTCACTGTGTTCTACACATAACTTCTTACCAAATATTATATTCCTCCATACAGATTTATGAGCTTATTTTATAATTTAATCAACTCATTGAATTGAAGCCAAAAAAAATCCATACAATCAACCAAAACAATTGAAGATGAACGAGAAGACCATTAACCTTTTCATTCATAACTTGCAGGAGAAATTACATAAGAGAGTATCTATATAAGAACTTAGTATTATCCTTCATTTTTGTAGCTTGCATAAAACCATTTTAAGATCACTACATACTTCACTTATACCCTAAACATCCTACTATTCTATCTATCAACATTTATGATGTATATTTCTTCCTGTACATAACTATTCACCTAAACCATTCTAAGACTCAAAAGTTGACCTTTGTAATCAACCGTAAAATCCCTTTTATAGGATAAGGGAGAAAAAAGCATCAGGTTGAATTAAAATCAAATTTTATTTCATTTCTTTTTTAATTTTGACAGACTTCAAAATATATTCCCCATGCAGTTATAAGTCATCATTTGTAACACAGGGGAGAAAAAAATATCAAAAACTATTTGTCGGAGAAGTCCACCAGCCTTCCATAAGGTGTCACATCACAACATGAAAATTTTCACATTCACATTGACCAAAAAAAGTCACCATCAACACAAAAAGAAGAAAACCACAAGAACCCAAATCACACACACCCACCCAAAGAAACATGTCAGCATAAAGGACAAAAATCTAAGCATAAGCTCAGAAAGGGAGCGGGGTGTTATTCTACCTAGTCAATGAAAAAATAAGAATGCCCACTTAGTGTCCTTATTGAAATTGGAGTCGCCATCACTACCTCACCTTTGGAGTTAGTCAAATTACTTACGACCATGAGATATTGGTGGTATCCAGAGTTAGTTTCATCTCCACAGTTAGATGGATCATCCAAAACTTCAATGAGAGATTTATGTCATCCCATAAAAGCTCAGTGATACTTGTTTTTCTATGCAGCCTCTCTCTCAAGCCTTTCAACCTTCTTTTCCTTGCCTTTGACTAGCTTCTCAAAGAAAATTTGGCTCCTCGGATGATATGCATGCTTGAGAACACCCTGTGCAGATTTCCTTTCAGCTCTAGCCTTCTTCTTCACTGTTACAGGAACCTTAAGCACATCCTGCTCTTACTTGGTCACAAAATTCTGAGACTCAAGAAGTCTCCTGGACCTACAAGCCGGGCTGATAAATACACTCACTTTACCCATTGTTGATGGAGAAAATCTCAGAAACACCACCCTCCTACGTAAAACAACAAGCTCAAATTCTACAACCACTTAGAAAACTTTGTGCACTCACTCCCAAACTCTTAATTATCACATACAAAAAATGGTGAGAATAACAAGTAGGAAATCAACAATAAATAGACTAGCTGCAATATGTATTCATTAATGTTCCAAGGGAGCTTGCACAAGAGAGCCATCAACTAGCTACTTTGATTTTGAATTTGAGTCGTTGATCACACACTAAAATGAATCAATGAGAAATTAACTAGAATGGTTAATTATGACATAATTAATTTGTATGTTCTTGATAATTTTTCCCAATCAAATGTCTCAAGTGGATAAACACCCATTTCATATGCATAACTAATCACATACTTAGCACCTGATGAAACTTGTCATGTCATATTTACCCGTTTGCCCATAGGAATTAATTTTCTCACAATTCACCACCACAAGATAGCGGGAAGTGATCATGATCAATCCTTAGAATATCAACCCGTACTATGTGTTGCCTCAAATTCTTTATCCCACTTGTACCAACACCTGACGGAATTGACGGTTATAACCACAAGCATCTCCAAAATATTGGATGTGTGCCAAAGACTTAGTGGCGGTCTAAATCTTAATGTAGTTTTGACCAAATTTGAACAAGATTTCATCCCTACTAAAGTGTATTAGACCCTCTAGAGTAGTCCATATGACAGTCGCTCGCTTGCCCACTAAAAATGGGAGACACAAGTGGGGTCCTTACGAGATGGTGGGGATTGGTTAGGATAATCCACATCACCCATCATCAATCATTGGTCTAAAACCTTACTAGAGCACACATCGTCATTAAGACCCAATAGGTCCCTCCATCGAGCAATAGATGTCACTGTGCCCACTAGCCTGTGCCCATTAATAAACATTAAAATAAAAACCAATGGAGTGGCAGGGAATAATGAAAATTCAACCACGTTGTTCTATAATCACCGTAGATTTTATTTTGGTGTTTTTTGTAGCTTGCAAATGATATATGGCCCACCATAGAGAGGTTACACATGTCACCACACCTGCTAGTCTGTGTGACTTCATCGCCTTAATAAATAGTACAAACAGGTGCGCAAGGAATGACTCAGATGAAGACACGTGTAGTGACACTTGTCATCAATCACCTTCAAAACTTTGCTTACTAACCACTAAGAAACATCAAGCCCACCACCTCTCATGACACATGGCACTCACCCGCTAGCCCATTCATTTATTTTAATGGAAAATAACAAGAGCGGGCACATGGGGAATGACCAGGATGCTACCACATATCTCATCAAACATTGTTTATTTTATTTGATTCTGCTTGCAGTCTTGAATAAGAGTATTGGGTCCACCCAAGTGCAAGATATGTGGCTTAAGCCCACCAGCCCATGTGAATAAAATTATAAGCCAAAAATTGGGATAGGCGCGCGGGGAATGACTCAGACGAACTCGCGATGATCGAACGACCATCATAAAACTTCATTTTTTCACATGCCAAAAAATTTAGTTCTTAAAACGAGGCCACAACTAGGTTGACAAGACTTAACCCTCGAGGATGAAGGCTTTAAAACCAAAGTTTTAAATATGAAATATTTGGCCCGACTATGGTAAAATTTAAAACAACCAACTTGCAGATGGTGACCAACAGATCTAACCCAAGGGGTCGGTGTAAGTAATGATGTTAATAGCTTAAGTTGTGACTAGAGTGGCTGGTAACCGAGTATACCGGTCAACGAAGGATTATAACATTCAACGTTCATGCCCATACAAATTTTGAAAGGAGGGTTTTTAACCTAAAACCCTAGGTTGAACCCTTAAGCACAAAATCACATAACAATGACAGGGCAAGACACACCACAATTTTTTAAAAACCTTCAAGAGCTCTACCAAGTACACAACCCTTTCTAGGGTCCTCTTACCCCAGATAGTTTCACCATTGGCTACCACCCACTTAGGTAAAGCCAGAGGTATTAAATCTCGATATGGATAGGCATGATTTTAAAGGACAATTTATTCATAAGAAAAACACATCACAATTACACAAAAAGATAATGTTTGTACTTAATGTCTACTTCACTTCATGACTGCAATTCTAGTTAAGTGAAAAGTTCAAAGGCCACCTCTGACCATAAGAAAATTTACAACAATAAGATAACTCAAAGAATCAAACTTGTTCTCCTCTCGACAATATTCACATCATGAAGCCTTGTGAACTCTAGCCAAACCCATGAACAAGAAATATTTTAGACCCATGATGATGAAATGGGATCTTCTATTCAAATAATATAAACTGATATTTCAAGACAAGATTCGTCTAAGCAACTGTCAAATAGTACCATGAGTGTGATACTCAAATTTTATGACAAGGCATTTCAACACCCATTACTCTTACTTGCTATCATGTATCAAACTTATATATATAAAAATTATTGTTACTAGAATTTAAGGACCAAGATGGACATAGAACCCTTTTCTCTATTCATTTAGGGATAACACTAAAGTCACCATACAATGACTTATGAACAAGGGCTTAGTTAGAGACCAATGAAATGGTTGACAAAGCCAAAATTCTAAATGCAACCCCCAAGCATTCAAAGATCTGATTTGGGTATACACAAAAACTCCCATATGTTACTCCCATTAATAGAAATACACGAAATGCACAACCAACACCCCCAATATGAACAATGGGGTCTAACACGAGAATGCATCTACTCATGAAATACCAGGTGGGTTTACTGAAACCAACTAAAGATGAATCCACATACCTATGTAAATATTATCCAAGGCATGAGATGATGTCTTGAGCCTTTACTTTGGCTTCATGATTATTTTTCCTCCATGCAAGCCCCAAAAAAATGATTTCCCTCATGCCATAAACTTGAAATCATAGTCTCCTTCTATGGCTACCCTACTCCACCGCCTGGTGAGAGTCCTATGCCTAGCCACTCCTATTTTATTCCTCAACCCCCTTCTCCCCCTTGAGCCCTGCACCTCCCCAAAAATTCCTTCCACCTACAATTTCTCACATCCCAAATCTAGGGTTTTTCATTAAATGGTATCCTTCCTTTGTTTGATCTCCTTTTGTATTACTTAGCCGACTTCACATTAATGGTGGTGTCTATTTCCTTCATTCCTCTGCAAGAATGTCACCTCCAGCTAACATAATTTTTTCATTCCTTCACTCCATTCCCTAGCCGTTGACATGATCTAGCCTTTGAATGTAGGTTATCGATCTTGAAATTCATGCCATGATCTAGCGCATCTCAATTAAATTTCTAGCTTTAAAGCACCACTGTATGATTTGACCTAATTTAAATTTAGTTGTAGATTTCTATTGATTCACAACAATAATGTGAATTAGATTAATGCTCAATCAATTCTCTCCACGTGTCGCTAGCCCGCATACCCGCCATAATCAACCCAAGTCAATGCAAGCATTTGTAGGATGGTAGGATTACTCCTTTACATTTGCCAACATTAAGTTACTCAACCTTCAAGGTTCAAGTATCCACCCTTCCTCATGTTTAACATGCATAAGAGAACCTTAGGAGCAAGCTTGAACACCCAAATATGAAGCCCCTTATGCTTATCAGGGTTCGGCCATCGGCCTTACCCTTTACACTCTACCTTTGACATGATTTGAAGGCCCCAAGGAACATGACCAAGCCACAAGGTCTGATTCTCTTTGATCAAGTCAAGGTTCAGCCCTTGGCCTTACCCTTTACCATTTTCCTTCCTATGCACCATCACAATCCAACACACTAACCCCCGAAACATTGAAGTGTGAACTCCAAATAGTTCTTTCAGTTGTCAGAGGTCGAGGATCGTGAATCCCTCTTACCTCATTATTGAAGTGAAAAGAAAATCTTACCAAGAAAGCTTGAACACACATGTACAAAGCTCTTATCAACTATGGAGGTTCAGCCATTGGCCTTACCTCTTACCACAATCATGCCTTTGTGTAAAGGTGCAAGCCAAACTACCAACTCACGAAGTATAAAACAATCCTTAGCAAGCATTGCCAAACTTAGCTCTTTTGAGTGTTGGCCTTTGGGATTTCAACTTACTAAATAATTAACATGTTGATAAGGTATAATCCTCCAAGTTGACCCGCGAACTCTGAAAGCATTCCAGGTGTTGGGTTCAAGTCTCCCTCATCCCTCCTTCATAAATTTATATTAAGGCATAAGCCTTTAGGGTGATCTCTAATGCCTGATCGATTTAATACTTAGCATTGATCTTAGATCCTTGAAACCTTTTCAGGAGTTGACATTTATAATTTCTTCTTATAGTTCACCCTTTTACCTTCCTTCCACTATGACAAGGTGCAAGCATCATCTCCGACTTATGATGCCCAAAACCTTTTCGAGGGTCGGGGTTCCCCCATACCTCATTCATCACTTAGCCTTTTGATAAGTCATAAGACTTATGGCTGACATCTTATCCCCAAAATTTTTTTGGATGTTGGCATCTGTTGATACATTTTAACTATTACTTAATCTTAAGTCAAGGCATAATCCTTAACATCGAAGTCCAAAGTCTGACACCTTTTCAAACTTTACTCCAACTAACTTTGTACTTAACATTGTGTTAAGGCATAGGCCTCATGACCAATCCATGACACCTGATAGGTAAGACTTAAGCCTTAACCCTACTATCCCAAGCCATTTTAGACTTAACTCAATGCTTCTTCATTTATTTTGAGGCATTTAGTATATGGTATGGACGAAGCCTGAAGTCTGATACCTTCTGAACTTTAACTTAGAATTCTTTATTTTTGTAAGGCATTTAGTATAAGGTATGACTCAAGCATGAAGTTCGAATCTTGATCAGACTTAGTTCTAAACAACTAACTCCTTTTCTTCTTTAGCAAGTGATACAAGGTAAGCTCGAGGTCCGAAGTCTGAAATTTTGGATCTCTCTAAGGCTTGCTATAATGACACACTAAGGCCAATGAATCCTTCTTCCCAATAGCCCTATGAAGTCCTTTTGGCCTCAAACAACAACTCTTCATCTATTATCAGTCAGATCTCCTACTAACCTCAATGAGGTGCATTTGTTGACCACAATTAAATCATTTCTATCAACCCTCTAACATCCATAATATTCCCTTGTGACAACAATGACAATCATATTATCAATAAATTAATCTAATTATAGTTGAGTTTAGTTATCCTCATTAGATACTCTCTATTAGCATCTCCCAACTATCAGCATGGGTATGATGTTCTAATCTACAAGCATATCATAATTCCATGTTAAGGCACAACCCAAGGGAAAATCAAATAGCATAGATAAAGTGTCAGCCAAACACAAATCTAAGCTATTAACCTCATCCAAACAATATAATACAAACAAATAGAGAATAATAAGCTAAAAGCATTCAAATCAGATACTCCCCTTTGAAGTTGCTTCACTTCTCTTGTCTCTCCTATTTCTTCTTATGCCAATATTTCCCTCAGATTTGTTGATGAAGTTGTGCAAATACCTGCAAATAATAAGAAAGAAAGTTGAAGATAATGGCTGTTAAATAAAAAATGGAGGAGAAAGATTGTTTTTATAGACAACAATTCAAACGGACAGACGAGATTGATCTTCTAGAAAGATTCTAAGATCAACAGATGAGGATTCATGAGAGGGATGTTGCAAAATGGATGGCCAGATCGAGTTTCTAGAAATATGCCAAGATCTGTGGTTGAAAATTGATGCAACTAGAATATGCCATGCATGGAAAAGATATGACGCTGACGGCTATGAGATACATGCAGGACGTGCAGGCTATGACATGAAATAATGACAGGGGATCTTTGACCAAAATGGAGGGATAAATAAAAAGTATTTATCCAAAAAAGGAGGATAAGGACAACTGGAAAATACATAATTTATTTTAAATTATTTATTGGAAAAAGGAGGAGAAGGACAAGTGGATTTTAAATTATTTATTTGGAGGAAATGAAAAAGGAGATTTAATTAAATTCATAAATTTAATTAAAGGAGGAGATAAAATTTAAATATGGATAATTGATTTGGATCAATTATTTAAAAGAAAAGAATGACACATAATTAAATAATTTCGTCAATTATTTAATTATAGAAGAATAAAAGGTCAAATAATTATTATTATCTAACTATAGACAGGTGATGAAAGATAAATAATTAAATAAATAATGATTTATTTAATTATTGAAGAAAGGGGTATTAGTGATACAATTAATTTATTTTAATTGATCAGGATATAATAGAGATTAGAAAGTGAATTAATTAAATAATTAAAAATTATTTAATTAATAAAGGAATACGATCAAGAATAATTAAATAATTAAAATTATTTAATTATTAGAGGATGACGACTAAGGAAAAAAGTTGCTCGTAGACTTAAGACATTTTTTAGTGTCTACATTTTGCCCCTCTTTGACATAATGTAGTTCATCGTATTGTGTCAAAGAAATTTAATCTTGAAATATGCCCCAGTGTAAAGAGAGAAGGGAAGGATGACCAGGAGGGTTGTGGTATGCCCCCTCGAGAGGACACACGAGTTCAAAGAACACGAATATGTTCTCAAAATGGAAGATAAGACTAGAGGATGAAGAATAGAAGAAATGTTAGCATGAAGGAGATGGATGTTAGTGTGGAAAAGACAAGTGAGATGGGATGCTAGCACAAAAAGGGGAAAGAAGATAGATAGGAAATGATAAGGGAACCAACTTTCATGCTTACATTTTTATAGTTATCATCATTGGGCGTCAAAAATGTCACAAATGGACCACAAAAACCATGGAATAACATAGACCAAGGTGTGCAAGGTGACCATTTGGGAGAGACAAGCAGTCAAAAGATAGAGGCAAAAGACAAGGAATGCCCCAACTCATACTAAGGATCCAATTATCCCAGTCTTTTAGCCAAGATAAACCACATGCAACAAACAAAGAAAAGAGGCCATGATCCATCATTTTACCTCTAAATCCATTGATAGGACATCCTCGAGGAGACTAGTAACATGAACCATAACCAATAAAAAAGGTAAGACAAATCCAGACCAACAAAGTGTTTTTCAAAGAGAAAATGTTTTCCAATAGTTTTGATAAGATTGTATGATATGATTAATTAGGTTGACCAAGATTACTAGGATTTGATTGATAGGTTGATAAGGATTGATAAAATGATTTGATTGACAACGCCTAGACTTAGGAAGGACACATCTTGATGAAGGTAAGATTGATTGACCAAGCTGATACGATTGATTGGTGTGACAAAGTTGATTAACAAAGATGACAAATTGATTCGATCGACAAATTTACAAAGATTGATTAACAAATTGACAAAAACTAACAAATTGATTTGATCGATAGGTTGAAAAAGATTAATCAATTGTTTGAAAAATATTGATGAATATGACCAAGCGATGTGACAATACCCAACAGCAGGAAGGACACATCCTGTTTGAGGTAGAGGACATATTTGATAAAGTTGACCAAGTGATGAGTGTTGACAAGACACCTAACTGCAAGGAAACATCCTGCTTAAGGTGAATGAGAAGGTTGAAAAATTATAATCCCAGGAAGGACGCATCCTGATAAAAGACACGAGATAAGACCGAATGAGACAAATGACATAATGCCCCATTCTAGCCAAATGACCAGGTTGATGGATGATAAGATAATCAATTGATGAAAGATTTCATTCGTTTTTTGTCTTGTGATTGAATGATGATTGCTTTCGGACCAAGGGAATGACCTGACTCGATGAACCTTAAAGGACTTGACCTAGGGGGCCTCGGGGGCTCATTTAAAATGAGCATTGCCTACATAGAAAACCCGTAGAGGCAATGTAGTTCAACATGACTTGACTTTGTCTTATTCGACAAAATACTGAGTCATGATTTTATTTGGACAACCTAAAGGGATTGACCTAATGCCTTGGGGGCTCATTTAAGATGAGCCTTTCCTACATAGAAAACGTGCAGAGGCAACGTAGTTTGACCACTCTAACAAAACCGATTCAGACTCAGACTTAGATTTAGACTCTATTTTTTGGGAGTTTTGAATTTTTCTAATGTTTTTGGATTTTGAGGATTTTGTGATTTATTTGGATTTTGAAATATTTGGATTTTTTTGGATTTTGAAATGTTTTGATTTTTTGGGATTTTGAAATGTTTTGATTTTTGGAGTTTGAAATGTTTTGATTTTTGGATTTTGAAATGTTTTTATTTTTTGGGATTTTGAAATGTTTTGACTTTATTTTTATTTTTTGTAGGACATTTTATGATTTTTATGGATTTTGAAGGTTTTAAAGGGATGATACCATGTGTTATTTGCCTTGAAAATGTAAGTCGTGGAATTTCTTTCAGTTAGGTATAGGACCAGTTTACTATGTGCGAGGGGAAGTAGTGAATGCGACAGGTGGATATGAAAGTGAAGGATGCTAAATGATAGTGGTCTTCAGGCCATGGGAAGGATGGTGAAGCTTTATTATGGATGAATGAGACTTTATTATGGATGTTAACTATAGGGATCATGAAAAATGTATGTGAAAGATACCCACAATCAACCAGGTAGGCATGCACAAGGATCCAAGGACAAACATGATCTTGCCCCTAGTCAAGCTGAAAACCAATTGATAGGTGATGATGATGATGAAAAAATTGTTTGATAGGGGAAGGATACATTCCAAAACAACATGAGCATTGGGAAAGATATATCTTGTGGATAATAATGTAACTAAAGGATCAAGGTTTGCAGTAAGGCTAGGAACAAAGCCAATGAATGTTTTGGATGATGCACTAGAGTGCATAGCAAGATTGTACAAAATAGGATTGTTGCATTTGAAATGACTAACCTTAGGACTAGATGGGATTATGAAGGTAAATTGGATAAGTGGGTTAGAATCCTTAAACTAATGATAAGGGAAACCAAGTCCAGCAATAGGTATGAAAGGATAATGGATTGATTTTTGGCAGAAGATAAGAGACATGAGTATTATTGGATGGAAGAATTAGGATATGATCTCCAAGGACTATGTCGCATAGGAATAATTTGTTTTCTCTGAGATATGGGTCTAGAAAAATTCTATGAAGTTACAATGACATGATATTTCATGGGTGGTGTATGACCAAAGGATAGACATGTCAAGAATTTTACCAAAGCATGATTTATGTTTGTGCCTTAATTCTTATCAAGATCAAAGTAGGTCGAAAAATGGATGGACATGATAGGGTTTAGGTGGATAGATGGAAATTCCATAAGAAAATGTCATGTGAAGGGAGGGGAGATGAGACAACTTTCCCCAAAGTGTAATGGTCCACATAGATAATTTATTACACACATGACACCTGTTTGCTAGGTTTTCATCATGGTACTTATCCAAAGTGCCATAAAAATGGTTTTCACTATTTGGATGGAATTTTTCTCTTTACTATTTTGTTTCTTTTTCTTTTTTTTTTGATGTCACACAAGATGCCTATTTGCTAGGTTTTCATCAAGGTGACAATTTTTTTAATTTTTATATCGACTTGATGTTTTGTATGATCATTGATTGTTCTAAATCCTTTAATGGTGTTGATGTAGATAATGTGTCATGATATGCCAATAGTGACCTTTATGGAGTAGTGTTCTTATTAGGATCATATCACTTTCATACAACTGATTGATGTCATTGTGATCCTCTCTGATACTAGGTTTGGCCTTATCGAAATACACACATCATGATAGCATTCCATTTGAGTCCTTATGATAAAGAGTTGCTGCCAAGATGCGATGGATTCACGAGGTATGTATTTTAGACTTTAGGCATGATGTAGGATTATGATGGATGATGGTAGTTATGAAAGGATTATTTGGACATTTGGATGAATCACTTTTTATTTTCCAAACTTGGGATGGTGGATGATGGAGTTTGGAAATTTGATTTGGATAGTGTTTGGAACCAACACTTTTATGTGTCTTGCTTGATGACCATTTTGAAGGAGGTGGACATTTACTATATATGGGAGTCCTCTTTTCTTGTGGCTCCACATTTTGATTGACTTTTTGATTTAGAATATTTTCTTTTCTTGATCCATTTTTCTTTGGGATGCATTTTAACTTTATTTGTCCACTTATATTTTTGTTTTATTCAATGGCCTTTGACATTTGATTTTGAATTTTAGATTTGTAATAATTTTATTTTTGTTGGTTCCAATGGGTAGATTTAATGAATTGGGAATGATAGTTTATGGTGTGGATGGAAGGAGTGTTGGAAACAACCTTATGAAAAGGACTACTCATGGCCTCCATTTTGATGTTTGTATCAGATAAAGTTTCCCCCAGTATCGAGGAGGTATCACTAACATCATTTGATGCTTTGACTAAAGAATAACCAAGACCTTGATATCTAGAATTTTCCTGAAACTGTATTGGTTCTAGAATTCTTTGCTCGTGTAGGCTGAGTCCTTTTCCTTGATATTGCATGCTCAGAAACATTCTATTTGCGATGGGGTATTTGTTGTTTTGAGAGCAAGATGTGAACCCATCATTGTGTATGTGGAAATTGCTGCTTGGAATTTTCTCCTCTGCAAGAAAGCCTTCTTTGACAAAGGTGGATGATCCTAATTGATAGGATGTTTTGGCTTTAATATTCGTCATGATTATTTCTTATTGATCATTTAGGATGTCCATTTGATCTGTGGTAGATTTTGTATCTTCTTCTTTGACTTGATTGATAGTAGCTTCTTTTTGTTCTCCTTTGACTTGATCAGTAGTAGTTGATTTATGCTCTTCTTTGATGTTATCCATATCATTCATTTGATTATCTATGTGTCCAAAGGAGGCAAGTGTCTCATTTTGGGAAATGGAGGTGTTTTGTGTTTGGATGAGACTGACTTCAAATGTTTGATGTTTGATCATGAATGGCATAAAGGTCGATGAGAGGATCATTTTGGAATTCATGTTCAAGGGTAGGATCTTGGTCAAAAATAGGCATGTTTTAGATGACATGATTGGGAATGGGATCTTGATCAACAATAGGTGCATTTTGGATGCCATAATTATCTAGAAGGACCTCTTGGATGGACTTAAGGATGTCATCATGAGATGGAATACTTCCATCTTGATATGAAGGTGAAGCTATGATGTCATGCTTTGGACTTTCTTTTCGACATGTATCCTCAAGTTTAGGCAATGAAATTTGATTTTGAACAAGGATATGATTTTCTTTGATAGACCCAGGATTTTGACATGGCAATAATAGAGCTTCAATAACAAGATCTTTTTCGGTATTGGTAGGCAATGGAGGACATGATGGTGACAAATGATTGGATGGTGTAGGATCAACAATGTGATTGGATTTCCTAAGTTTGTTTTCATTTAGGATTCAAACAAGTTCCTTTGCTAGTTGTCCTTGGAGAGAATTAATTAATATGTTTTTATTGGATGGTATTGTAGTTTGGGATGGAGTGGATGGCAGTGGGTTAGTGGATGATGGACTAGGATAAGATGTGGAGGATTGGAATGGACTAGTAGATGATGGATTATGATAGGATGTGGAGGATTGGAATGGACTAGTGGAAGGTTGGTTTCCCTTGTCAAGATTAGGATAAGGATGATTAATGGACATTTGTTGGGGATTAATGGTATGGGTTGTGTCAAGTGACTCTTGATAGTGAGGGTAGATGGATGAAGGACTGAAGCTTATGAATTGTTTGTAAGAAGGGTATGTGAGTGGTTGGTATTGATGATTGAGAATTGATTGGTATTCAACTTGAAAATGAAGAATATCAAGGTAAAGTGAAGACATAGTCATGAATTTGGATTAGGATGGATAAGGAAAACTTAGTGAGGACCAAACAAAACTTGTGACCTTTGGCTGACAATGCAAGATGCCAATGCAAAATGGATATGAAACTATGCTATTTTTTGTGATTTTCAAGGATATAAGGATGCAAAGTGCCAATGTACCTAAGACCAAGATTAAGGAATGGTGGAATGTGTTGGTTCTCAAAAATGCAGGTTTTAACCATAAGAGTTTGCCAGGCCCTTACAACATTCTTGGACAACATACAAGGCCAATTATACAATTAAACCTTCTACTCTTTAGGTTTTGCAAGACCTAGGTGGGTGAGCCTATGTGAAAATGCAGATTTTAAAATGAATTTCCTACCAAACAGTCTACCCACAATGGCAAAAGGTGGTGAATAGACAAAAATACTACAACTAATCCCACTACATAAAATAATTTTTTTGAATATATTACTTGTTAGGAATTTTATCCTCTGGGATATTGTTGATCAATGCCTCCTATCTGTTGGGCAATGGAGTAAAAAATAACAAGGATTCAGGGTGTTTCCCTATCTAGTCTTAATTCAAATTGTTGAGCATATTTAAAATATAAAATTCTATGACTGGCATATTATTTCACCCAATTTATGGCTTGCATAAATTACTCTTGAATATTTTCCTACTAGGTTCTTCTTTAAACAACCAACCTAAATTCCAAAATCACTATGACCTGATTTAAAGAATTTAATTCTGACCTTGCAGACACCTATAAATCAAACCACACAAAGTGATAATTGCACCATGATAAACCAGATACATACTTGTTATTCTGATTTAAATGATTTAAGAAATTCTAATTGGAAACAACCATATAAGAAATTCATAAATTATATCAGCTCAACAAACAAACTCAGAAAAAATTGCACCAGTTTGAAAATGTCTACTCCATTACACCAGTTTCAAGAAGGACTGTTCATTGCTTTTCCTAGTTCTATTATTACAGTGGAAAAAATCCCCACTTCTCGAACCCCTGTGACTGATTTTTCTCAAATATTTATACAACACAGCTCAACAGTCATGGCTTTTCACTTTACCCGCCATAACCGTTTTGCATTCTGATAGAAATGAAATATTTAAATAAGTTGCCTTATCGGCAATTTAAATATTTTTGACTATAGTTGAGCTTTTAAATTTTCACTTAAATATTTTCCCGTGGCTGTCATTGCTTATATCACTCTACTACGGTCTCACATTTTCAACCCACGGTATGGCGGTCAAACGTTAAGTGTTATCGCTTTACTGCGGTCTGTTCGATGCTTGCTCATGGTATTGCAGGGTAACCGTTATCCATTTCCTCTCCTCCTACTTCTATACCGCGATCTTTGTATTTTCCATCGATGGTATAACAGTAACCACTTACTGACTGCCATCTTGCTGCCTCACCGGTTGCTAACTCTATCACCGCAGTCACCGCAGTCAGTCGGATGATTTTCCATGGTGGCTCCCCCTTCACCATTTGCTAACCACTACTGTGGTCACCATGGTCATTGGCCTGACTGGAAACAGTACTGCGATGACTGTCTTCATTTTTCATTGACCGCTGACCATTTACTGCGTCGATTATCTCACCGCCACCACGATACCGCGGTCAATGAATTGACCATGCGCGGTGTGGTGGTGACTATCTTTTGCCTGCTCCATTAGCTGCTACCACCATACTGTGAGCCCATTGTGGGAGGCCGCGATAAAGCGGTAAGTGATGTAAAATTGAACATTAAGGCAACGGTAAAGGGTATAGGCTATATATGAGTGGCAAAAAATAATTTTTAATGGAAAAGATAGCAAATGAATGGGTTAAAATGGGCAAAAGGCCTTAAGATTTTCATTTGAAATTCTAGTTCTAAAAGAATGATAATGACCCTATGACCAAAAGATATGTTTTTTTTTAGGGGGGATTTTTGGGATAATATAGGGATGTGGAGTGATAATGCAAAGATAATAATGACCTTATGACCAAAGGATATGGCATGCAAATGAAGCTAAATGCTAAATGATGCAAGATGGTATGGGACTAAGCTATGTTTTTGTATTTTTGGAGTATAAGGATGCAAAGTGCAATCTAGGCAATATGAGTCTAAATGATAGTAATGTGAAGGAATTTCAAACTAAGGGTGGAAATCAAGCTAATGTGGATCCAAGGCAACAAATTCCAAATGTCATTGACCATAAGAAAACAACCAAGACTAGGAAACAAGACCAAGATCAAACTTGACAAAGTGACAAATGACAAGACAATGACAATGACAAATAGAGTGTGTAACCCAAAATTTCCAAAAGCTCAAAGGTCTCCCTATGTTCAAAATTTGAAGGCCTAAATGCAATCTAAGGGTGAAAGTCCAAATTTTGTAATGCAAGGAATGAAGAGATGTAACCTATGATGCAATGTTTTCCTAATGGGGATGCTTAGAATGGGCTGGTAAAACTTGCGGGTCTGTGTCTGACGGTTGTGGTTCCAGAATGATATTTTTGACAATTTTGATGTTTTCAATGGTTTTTTATTTGAGTTTTGATTATTTTTGATGGAATATGACTGACAAAAACAATAGACAGTATCAAGCACTTTGTTTGAGGACTATTTTGATGTAATTTTTATTTTTTTTAAAGAAGACAAGCACAATCTTAAGGTTGGCAAGGATAATATTCAGTAGATTCCACGTGGATTTTACTCCAATTGTACTTATTCTTAGCGGATGACTTAGAAGCTTGGCCACATGGGCTCCCCCTTACATTGCACTCACTTCTCAGGTCAACCAAGCTTTGAGCCCTCATAAATCTCCCATGACAGGCTCTTCACCTCTACTAAGAACTGTGAGAATGTGGGTGCCTTGGCAATGACCGTTGTTGCACCAGCAAATAGGAAAGGTTTTTGGCAACTACAAACAAGAGGCATCTAGTAAGGGCATCTGATTTAGGGGGTACTCTAATAAACTCCCCCAGGAGGTCTCCCTACTCTTAGAACAAGGGGTTACATATCATAAAGATACTAGGGGAGAGCTATCACATACAACATCCCGTTGATTACAAACTTTCCTTGCAATCAAAAATTTCTATAATGGTTCAGAAGGACTTGGCTTTAGCCTGTTACCACTTAGGGTCGTCCCTTGGGGTGAGTACTTCTTCCCACCAAGGTAGGCCCTTCTAATGGGTGAACAAAAAAACCAAGGGTCTAACTTTTTGATCACCAATTTTGCACAAGGTGAGAGCATAATACCTACCACCCTCAAACACTAAGACATGGTGTGCATTTACCTCCTAATTTAATCTATATAAGAAAGACAATCGCTCATTTTAGAGAACCAAATGAAGTGTTATCTAATCTAAAACAAACAAAGTGGTTTCAAAATATAATCCCTGGACATTCGAACACCTACAAAACCACTTTTTAGTAGTTTCACAAAATGATCTTGGACCAACGAGAAAGCTGCAAAAACTAAGTTAGCATAAGAGATTTAAAACCAAACTAAAACTCAGAAATCAACAACTAATTAAACTAGAAAATGAAGAGACTAAACTAAACTAAGAAAATGACTTAAATAAAATTAAAAACTAAGAGCCCAATTTTTTTGTTGCTTCAAAAAAACATTTTTTTTGGAAGCCCCATTCCAAAGCCATGTGCTACAAACAGAAAATTAGTAAACCAAAAAAAACTTGCATAAAAACAACAAACTAAAATAGTGATAAATTAAACACAATTTTAAACTATAAAAATCTATGGAAAACTAAGACATGGACCTTCAAAACCCAAAAAAAGCTTAGCAAAATCCTGCACAACAAAAGTGTTATAAACAAAAGAAAATTCGGATGTTAACAACAAAATCTTGAAAAGTTGCGAGCACCAAAACGATCATAACTTTCTCAAAACATATCAAAATTTCAAACCGTTTGAAGTTCTGGAAAGCTGAAAACGAAGCCTACAAAATGAAGATGATAGTTTTTGATGATTTCATGTACCCATTTTTTTTTATTCATAATAATATGACAGGATTTTATGCAAATTCTTGGTTGTAACATGCAAAACAACAAAACAAATGATTTTTTCTATAAAATTGTAAAATTCGTTGCGGGTTCACCAATGTAAGATGAGGAAAATCAAATAGCATAGATAAAGTGATAGCCAAACACAAATCTAAGCTATTAACCTCATCCAAACAAGAGAATATAAACAAATAGAGAATAATAAGCTAAAAGCATTCAAATCAAATACTCCCCTTTGAAGTTGTTTCACTTCTTTTGTCTCTCTTATTTATTCTTATGCCAATATTTCGCTTAGATTTGTTGATGAATTTGTGCAAATAATTGCAAATAGTAAGAAAAAAAGTTTGAGATAATGGTTGTTAAATAAAAAATGGAGGAGAAAGGTTGTTTTTTATAGACAACCATTCAAACGAATGAACGAGATTGACCTTCTAGAAAAATTCTAAGATCAATGAATGAGGATTCATGAGAGGGAGGTTACGAAATGGATGGCCAAGATCGAGTTTCTAGAAAAATGCCAAGATCCACAGTTGAAAATTGATGCAACCAGAATATGGCATGCATGGAAAAGATATGATGCTCGACGGCTATGACAGGCATGCAGGACATGCAGGCTATGACATGAAATAATGAAAGGGGGTCTTTAACCAAAGTAGAGGGATAAATAAAAATTATTTATCCGAAAAAGGAGGAGAAGGACAAAGTGGCAAATAAATAATTTATTCGAAAAAGGATGAGAAGGACAAGTGGTAAATAAATAATTTATTATTTATTTGAAGGAAATGAAAAAGGAGATTTTATTAAATTCATAAATTTAATTAAAAGAGGAGATAAAAATTAAAAATGGATAATTGATTTGGATCAATTATTTAAAAGAAAAGAATGACACATAATTAAATAATTTTGTCAATTATTTAATTATAGAAAAATAAAAGATAAATAATTAAATAAATAATGATTTATTTAATTATTGAAGAAAGGGGTATTAGTGACATAATTAATTTATTTTAATTGATCAAGATATAATAGATATTATAAAGTGAATTAATTAATTAATTAATTAAGGAATACAATAAGGAATAATTAAACAATTAAAATTATTTAATGATTAGAGGATGACAACTAAGGAAAAAAGTTGTTCGCAAACTTAGGATATTTTTTAGTGTCTACAATCTTTATTTACTTGATAACTTACTTTCCCTACGTTAAGAATTACTATAGGGGTCAAATTTGCACCTGCTATATTTATTAAAACCTCTGAGGCTCCTTTAGTGACTTAAGCCACAATACCTGCTATTAGGAACTTCAAGTGAATACTATAGGAGACATTCAAAATCAACATGATTCAAATGATAAGAAAGGAGCTTTATTACTATTGGACCTTCGCAACACCATATAGCATGACAAATTATAGTATTTATCCATGTAAATTTAGTCACATACCTTAATAGAAGCATTCACATAAGAATTTAACTAATCTTCTCTTAAAATCAAATGCCTAAAAGTACAGTGGCACTCAAACATAGTCCTGTATCATCTAAATTATGTAGCCTTAATCCACACAACATCATAGTATAATTTTAGAATACAAGGATATGAAACTGATGTAAAGGGAGGGGATTTACACCCATGACCTTGAGGAAAAGAAGAGAGATACAATTTTGATATACAATTTAGTTAATAAGGAGGTTGTGAAAGATATCTAAAAAGTGTTGGTGAGAATAAGGGATAAGAGTATGGCATGTAGGAAAAAAAATAGAATTGGGAAATTTTTTTGACCCAAGACCCTTCTACACCTATGATTGACCTAGGATAGGGAATAGGTAGGGGTAGGAGGAGACATGCTAGTAGAGTAAAGATGAATAAAAAAGAGGATTCATAAAATGATATGCATACCATAGAATAAATAAATTATATTAGGGTGGAGAGGATCCCCTCTCCATAAGGATTCCATCGGGATCTTAAGTTAGAATGTTATGGGTTTAAATTCCATTGATAAACATTACTAGATTCATGAAATAATGGAGGAGAATGGTCTAGATGTGCTAATTCAAGAAACAAAATCAAGTGAAGAAACTATGAAGAAGTTATTGAAAAATATATGGTAAGGAGTGAAGTTGCAATGGTTGATGAAAAGAATAAGTTAGGGGTCTAGTTATACCATGGGATGATTAGTGTTTTTTTCACATGGTGCCAAATTCCAACAAGGTATTCATGTAAGGATTAATGATGCACAAGATAATTTTGAGGCAATGATTCTCAATATTTATTTGTCTAGTTTGAAAGGGAACATTGCTCAACATGGGAACAAATTGAGAGATTTAAAGAAGTGGTTCTTTTATGAGAATTGACTCATTAGAGGTTAGTTTAATGCTATCTTATGCTCTAAAGAAAAATTATGAGGAAATGACTTGTTTACCTCCGATTCTAGATAATTTAGGATTTTTTTCTCTTATTTAGCATTGATGGATTCTAAATTGGAATAGGGTTGGTTTACTTGGAGTTAAAGGTGGATTTAAGATGCATGAATTAAAATTTGGCTAGAAAAATTATTCAACAACTTAATTTAAGTTAAACTTCTTTGTTTTTGGAAAAAATACTTCCTTTTTCTACCTCAAGCCACTAGTTGATTTGGATTGAAATCTACAAAAATGAAAAGTCAAAAGGTTTTCCATTCAATTTTTTTTTTATGGTTTTGGAATCTTGATTTGAAGCAACATATAGGAAATGATGGGTGAAAAGAGTTAAAGGTTTCACTATATACATCCTTGAAATGATACTCAACATCATGAAAATATAAGTGAAAAATGGAATAGGTCTATGTTTGGGGATATATTTAAAAGTAAAATAAAGGTGGGGAATGAACTAGGATATAGAATCTAAGTTTTCTATCTAGGTAATGAACTCGAAAGATTCTACTTATGAGACCCTATAAGCTAGGGATTGCATTCCCCTTGATAGAAGCATCTTACAAAAACTCAATATTTTTGTTATAATTGAGGAGATCTTGTGGATGTAAAAGACAAGAGTTAGATACTTGAAATAAGAAAAGAAAAAAAACTAAGTACTTCCATATTTCAACTAACATCATAAGGTAGGCCAAAAAAATAAAAAGGGCGCTTCAGTCTACAAGAAATGAATTGATAAATGTAAAAGAAATTATAGAGAAGATATTAAATTTTAGGAGTTGTTGGATAATGATTAGACTAAGGATCAAGCATCCCAAGACATCCTTTTAAATAATATCCTTGGGCTCACCAATATGGTGTAGAATGAGACATTGATGAAACCCATTATGTTGGAAGTTGGGACTACCACCTTCTCTCTTGGTGTAAGGAAATCCCTTAGCGTCAATGACTTCCAAATAGGTTTCTTTTAGAAACATTGGTACATTGTAGGAAAATATGTGTGAAAGGAAACAAAAAAATCAAACATGTTATAACTTCATCTTTTTGGATCTCATCTAAAGTTTAAAAATATAATTTATTTTGATACTTATAGGAATAAAACCTTATCATTACTAGGATTGTGACTCTTAAGTTGAAGCTCTACCTAGAGAGCATCACTTTAGAAGAGCAATGTGGATTCTTCAACTCTATTCATTACAAATAAAAAGGTGATATGTTGAATTTGAATGTGAATAGGCATATGATCAGGAATCATGCAAATTGCTCTAAATTCTCAATAACTTTGGCTTAAGCAAGGAGTGGAAAAGATGGGTACATAATTGTATTTCTTCAATCACTTTCTCTACATTGATAAATGATATATCCAATGAATTCTTCCCTAAAAAATATAGTATTAGGTAAGGGGCCCCTCTTTCTTTCCTTTGATTCCTCATTGTTGTTGTGACTCTTGGTTGGGCTCTAAATTACAGGGCTACAAATTTCATCCAAAATCCTCATCTCTAATTTTTTGATGATACTCTTGTTAGAACATAGTGATATACTGAGAGGGGGGTGAATCGATATATCCCACAAATTTATCCAATTCAACTTTATCTACAAAAAAATATTACTACCTTAAAATAGATAAAGTATCAAATGAAATTCAAAAGCACAAGCACACAACCATAACACTAGATTTACATGGAAAACAATTCAAGGGAAAAACCATGATGAGCAAGCTACTTGGAGCTACTCTCCAAATCTAGCATAAAAAATAGAAAAAATATTTGCAATAAGTTTTATGGGCTACAACCCAAAGGAAGCTACAACTCCTTGAAACATAGTTTACAACACTTATAGAAAGAGGCTAAAACCTTAGTACAACATTCTTGCCATTTTTGTTGATCAATCACCACCACAACAACACCCTTCACACTAACATATATATTCAACACTTCTACTCAACAACCTCTACTACCTTCAACTCATTACTTTCAGAACACACTCATACATACACAATCTTCAACACTTCTACTCTTCTTCCTTCAATTCATTACTTCCAACACACACTCACACATACACAATCTTCAACACCTTTGCTCTACTGCCTTCAACTCACTACCTTCAACACACTTCCTCACTCACACATATATTTCTACCTTTGCCTCACTACCTTTGACACACCTCATATAATTTTTTGCATATTCACTCACACACATTCACACACTACTAAACTCTTTGCAATAAATTTGATCTTCGATTTATATCCTTTGTAAGCTTCAAAAAAATTCTCCTTAGTCATCCAAAATAAAATGTGTGACATGAAATGTGCAACAACCACATCAAGTCAAATCCAAAACATCCACAGTAAGAGGTAATCAAATTCATTCCAAACTAGGAGATAAGGAAGACATATTTTACCTTAGTACACATCCACACGCTAGTGCACACTTCAAAAATTTGGCACAAAAAATTCAACATTCCAAATCAGCCCAACAAATACTTAACCTTTTGTGCATTAACTCTAGACCATAAGTAGTACCGAAGAGACTAGATAACAAAATGCAAATCACTTTACAAGCATTACATGATATTCAAAAACATTCTCATACACTCCTTTTACAACTTCATGCTACATTATGTTGGTGTAAGAAAACAAATACCGAATCCAACATCTCTTGCAAACCCAAAAAACCAACCTTCAGATAGAACATTGAAAACCATACTTGCAGTATACCTCAACACCTAAAACTTGAAATGAGATAACATAAAAAAAATTTAAATTTATCCTCCAAACTATAAGACCATATATTCAAATGTGGAGAAATGCAGAGCATTCCTTGGATCCTTCCTAACTACAATAGCATAGAATTCACTTTGCTAGCTCTAAAAACTTTTGCAGTAACTTCTATGCTCTAAAAATAAGAACATTCATACCACATGCTTACATTTATATATCTTTGAAATTGCAAGGCTATATATTCAAATGCAGAGGAATGCAAAGCATTCTCTCGAGCTTCTTTAGACAACTTCCTAAGCCATTGAATGCATGAAAATATTTCATACTTCCTTTCATATCTTACGCAATATTTCACATCAAGAGACAAAGAAAATAATCATTCACAACTTTATAGATGATAATTACAACACTCTTCATCAAAATGAAGAAACAACAATTTATTCATTTAGCATTCACCTATTCATGAGCAACGAGATATGTAGTACAATTGTGTACAACATTCTCATGAAATTTGTCATTATGTCCAGCACTTCACAACACTTCTGATCATCACATTGATTGAATCGAATGGAACCTTCCACAACACCTGCAACAATCTCCATCACATGCAATCTTCCAAAATACCACATTGTTGACACCACACTGTTGACATCGATGACAACACATGCAACAACTCTACTATTTTGAAAGGGTTGTATGCCAAAAAAATTTCACAATTTGATGATATACTTTCTTAAAATTCACTATGAGGATTCCATTAATATACAACACATCTTTGGGTTTAAAATTGGAAAAATTGCCAAGATTATACCTCAACGTGCTATTTATAGACAAGAAAACCACCATTGGTAAGTTTAAATATATAGTAGAGCATGTACAAAGTAGATTATCTCTACACAAAAAAAGTGCTTCCCACTTGCAACACAAATTCTTCTTATCAAATCCTCTCTTCCAACCATTATGATCTATGTCATATCAATTTTTCAAATTCCAAGGAAGATTGCCAAATCACTTTTAGAAGTTCAAAGGAACTTCTTACAATGTGAGACTAGGGAACAAAGTAAGTACAATTTCATTAATGGGACAAAGAAAAAAATATTTATAACCTTGGGTTCATAAATTGTAAGTTGATGAATATGGCATTGGGCATGAAACTTATATGGTAAATGCACTATAAAAGAGGAATCCTAGGGAGTATAGTGATGCACTCAAAATATATAGACGATGAACAAGAAGGAAGACTATTATCCCAAATGGTCATTCATCAAGGTTATATAATTTGTAACTTACTTAGGACTTGCAAGCATTTGTTTTTGAAAGATAATGGAGAATAAAGAAAGGTGATAAGGTGGATTTTTAGATGTAATGTCCCCTTTTTATGGCCTTTTCAGTATGTGTGGGAATTCAATCATTCTTAGAGAATGCTAAATTTTTGTACACTTTAGGATGTGCAAAAAATTAATTAAATAAATAACTTAAATCATTTAAAAGTGACTTTATATAATTTTCTTGAAGGCAACTTATGTTTATTTATTTATTTTAAAAAAGGGTGGCCAACATCATAATTTTTTCTAAAAGAGGACCAAAGTGATAATATAAAGTGATGATTTAAAAGGTTGTTTTAAATGAAATATTAAAAATGGATTAGAAAACAAAGATTAATAGCATTATCAAATTAAAAGAGTTGAAAAGTCACTTTATTATATTATTGAGGGAAAAAGAGAAATAAAAGAGAAATTATTTTAGTTGTCCTAAAAGTTATTATAAAAGGAGTTCATGAAAAGAGAGGGCATTCTTGGAATTTTTTTTCATACCTCAACATTGAGATTGAGAAACTATTCATTATTTTTCTACCCTGGACAAAAACCAATTGGAAAAGAATGGTTTCAAGGACAAAACCCTCCTAACTATTTGAGTGGGTTCATTTAGAATTCACATGAGTGTTGAATGATAGAATATTTTTTAATATTTTCTAATTTTTAGAGTTTTCTATAGTAATTGTATGGCTTCTATAGTATTTCATACAGTTGCTACAATGTTATGTGCTACTATAGTACGGTGCTACAATTTTGTTGAACAAGACAATTGAGTGAATTAGTTGTGATAGATTTTAGCCTTTAAAAAATTCATCAAAACTTAGATCAATCATAAACCCTTCACTTTGCATAAATGATTAAACATTAAGTGCAAAGGAAAAAACTAAAAGCATCACACATACACAATAACACCAGATTTACGTGGAAAACCCAATAAGGGAAAAACTATGGCGAGGATTAGCTCACAATATAAAGAATATCAAAACTAATTAAAAAGGTTCACTATCGAAGAAGGCTCATTGATAAAATAGGACTAAATGTCTAGATCAAGACTCACTATCCAACAAGGGTTAACCACCTTGAGGGATCATTGCCACACAAATACGAAGAAGATAAAAGAGATATGTTATAGAGAGTAAACAATCTCAATGCAATAGATATTTCCACCACAATTCTCTCAAACACTTGTAGACATGCATGAATGATAGAGTACACCTTCAACTCACTACATCCAAAAACTCAACAATTAGATTTCACACGGATCTACCAAACTCGCATCACATTGTTTCACATCTATCTGCTCTATTTATTTGCACTTATCTCTTTGTACATCTTTCACCAATATCTCATCCTGTATTTATACCATCTTCAAATTTGAAACATATCCAAAGTCGACCATCCATCATTTAAATTCAAATTAGGTCAGCACCAAAAATTTTTAGGGTGGAATTAGAATAAGGGCAACCTAAATACATGGTTGATCAGGACCCAAATAAGTGCCAACACACTTCATGAACTTGAAAGGTAGTGTTTAAAACAAGGTCGACCAAACCAATGTAAAACACATAGAAAAATTAAGCACACACAACCCTTAACACGATCCAATCTTTCCAAACAACAAAATTATCTTCAACATGATCAAAACAACTTAACTGTAGAACCGCAAGTCATAAGACTCAACCAAAAATAAATCTAGAGCAACTACATTTCTCCCGGACCCCAGCCAGATACACTGAAAATCACAATTCACAATTGGTGAGCACAACTCGCACTGTACAAGGAACCAGAAGCCCAAAATATGGATATAGAAAGTTTCAACAATCATGATCAACATATCTAAACCATACAAACATAAGAGAAAATCCTAGAGAAAAACCCAGAGAAACCAATGAACACTTGCAACCTTTCTTCATTATAATTTTCTCAATATCCTTGACATACAAAACCAATAAAATGCATCCATGACATCAATGATAACAAAAACTAGTTGATAACTAGTTAACCAGTTGGCATCAATGACAACACCTTCATTATTGCAACAAATTCTATGTTAATTTCAGTTGGGTTTGTAGGTTTTTGTGAAGGTTTTAGTATTCAAGGTTTAATATTCATACTGCCAGTCATTTGGTGCATATTTTTCTTACTTCTTTTGAGGTTATGTAGTTTAACCACCTATATTTTGAGGGTTTATACTCTTATTTATAGGTCATACCTCCATATAAACATAAAATGAAAATATCAAGGAAGGCGTGTAGGGTTTCAAAGGGATTCACTACTAAAAGGAACTCCTTATCTAATCGTCCACTCCTAGTCTAACCACTTCAAGATTTAATAGATCTTTAATAGAAAATATTTTTTGGGTGAAAAAGAATGAATCCTTGTGATTATTTGGGTGTCTATAATATTCTGAACAACTGTTGTATGTTTCCCATCAAGAAATTTGTAGTATAATATCAATCCACACACTGAATAAATGGTTTCATGGCTGCCCAACTTTATAAACAAGTTTAGAAGACATGAGTACAATTATAGCCCTAGTACAATCAATCAGTAGACATCACAACCACCATATCAATCCATTATCAAGGTTTGTAACATAAAACTTGTAATTCTAGGTCTTTATCCAATGTAAGGAAGGATTGCTTTAGTTTGAGGGTCAATTTTGGTATCATAATCTAGTTCATGTACTTGTTAGCCTATTTTCCCCATTGGTTAAAATAGTAATCACAAGGTTGTTCATATTTTTTGTCTTGTCCTAGGACTTTAAAAGGTGGTTGAATTTTTATTTATTTTTAAACTTGATAGGGTGTCTTGTTTATATCATGGATTGAGTTATAATTTTCTCTTTCCTCTTGAAAGGAGCTGTATTTTTGGTCAAAGTCTTAAATTCCTTAGTTTTTTTTAAGAAACTCATGTATACACCAAGGAGGGAAGCATTTTGAAAAGGTCAAAGATTTTAAAGAAAATATTTGTTTGGGTTTCTGCTCCTTGAAGACCACATTCAAGATGAAGGAGAAGAAACATGGTGTGTTGCAAAGCATTCAAGAGATGCATGGCACTTTTACATGAAGGTTTGAGTTTTTCTAGGGATTTGAAGAAGGGTTCCACATTCCCAAAGGTTTATGTGTGTATTCTTTATGTGGTTTCTTTTTTGTGGTGGTGTAAATGAGCATTTTTAGTTATCGTGAACCATCTAGGTATGTAATATGTAAGAGAAGACTATCATTAAGTTGAGTATTTCATGTATTTTCATAATGTATAAGTAATGTGGAAGATAAGTGATTAGAGTAATGTTCACAAGTAGAGCTTAAGAGTGAGTAAAAAACCTTCTTTAAGCCATGAGACTCTTAGCAAAAGAATACATCTCAATGAGACCTCATTCAAAGCAACTAATTTTTTTTGGTTTCTAGAGATTTTTGAATTTGATTCTTAGGGATGTCGAAGGGTAAGTAGTTTGTATCAAATGGTATAAAATTTGTTAAGAAACACTATCAATTTACCTTAACCCACTCTATTGGATGACACAAAGCCTTACAAAAACCCTATTGTTGTTAAGAAAAATGCATATCAAGATGCCAATACCTCTTTCAAAGATGTTAAATCCCTTGCTCTTTATCAAAAACCTCATAAAAACCCTGCACATATCCCTATTTCATTTAAAGAACGAAAGATTAAAAGACTTATGAGAATCTTGTGAACATAAGTGCTCTATCACACATAGGTAACATTGGAGGTATTTAAAATAGATGTAGGCTTGTCATAAAAAGTGAATTACAATGTTAGTGATAAGAAAAGTGGAAATGTCTTTCATTGTGTGATACTCTTTGTGAGGAAAGGGTCTATGAATGATGAAAGTATAAAATCCAATCATCCAAAGACCATATGAATGATAAGTGGATAGTGATAAATTGGGAAATGATGACAATATCATGAGTAGAGAAAGAATGAGAATTTTCAAAAGATGAGAGTCAAAAGGACATGAAAAGGAAATTCATGCATATAAATGTATGAAGAAATCTATTAAGATAAAATATAGTGTTAAGAGACAAGGTCTAGTCATTGAGTGTATGAAATAGAGCAAGCAAATGGTAGTGGGAAATGGTGAGAAAGTAGAGGGTTTCTTACAATTGTAAACTATGGTTATAATGGGTAATAGGGAGAAAACAAGTGTCTCACAATGATCAAGAAATCAATCATAGGAAGTATGAAAAAGGAAAACCTAAAATTTTGCACGAAGCCTTTATTATTATTCCATTGCCAAACATAAAGGGCAATAGATAGGTCAAAAATGTGTAGAAGGAATATTTAAGGAGAATCAAAAGGGAAAGATGAAAGAAGACAACTCAATGCATCTTGGAAGTGAAAGCCAACAAATAAATGGATAGTATGTGATAATTTTTAAAATAAAAATAGAAGGGGTGCACTTACATTTTATTATATCTTGCATGAAGAATCTACAAAGCATCAAAATTTAATAATTATTGTCAAGGTTTAAAATTTTATCACCATTGAAGTGGACAATAGAAAGGATTCCAAGGTTAGTGTTGGAGAAGATAAGATAATTGATGGTGATGAATTAGAGAATGCCAATATTAAAAACCTAAAATAATGTTGTCAAGAGGATTACACCCTAGCTAAATGTAAACTTAGTTATCTCTTGAAACATGGGATCATCTTCAAGCTATGGGTTGCTTATGGTGAAGATGAACCTCTAGAGAGGGTTGGTTCCCTTGATGAACCTCCTATAAACTACTGATTGATAAGGAAAAGAGATAGAAGGATTAAAATTAGAAATATTTTACCCTAGGAGGTGATGCACCAAACTTTAAAAGACCTATACTTGTTGTTTCAACTCATAATTTCTCTCAAAAAATTCCCTACTCTATGCACAACTCATTTTTTTGCAAGCTCACACAATACTGTTTCACAAGAAGGTTATGTTTCATGTTTTTTAGAAGAAAACTAAGTGTTTTCACAACTAAAAATAGTAAAATAATTCTCACAACCTATGACCTATATGGGTTTTTCTTATTCTTGTATATAAATGTTTTTCAATGAGACATAATTCAAGGATCTTATATTGATAATCACAGAAATTAGATCAAATAATCTATAAATACATTTAACACATGAATTTGAGAAGGCATAACATGCCGATTTTATCGAAATAATAAGATTTTTTGTTGTACAATTTTGAAAAAATACTTAAAAATACGTAAAGTTGCTTCTATATTAAAAATTTCTCAAAAACATGATGAGATGAAATATCTCTTTTCTTGCTTAGAGTAGAAAAATAATAGAAAGAAATAACTAAAATCAAACTTGGGGACTTGGTAATATTTACACATTTTGAGAGTGTGATGGATCAACAACACCTTGGTGGCTTGTAGGAACCTAATTTTTCCCCTTATTAGCTTGTTGTACTATGTTAACAACCCTCTCTTTTTCCCTTGAATTGGCTAATATGGAGTAAGATAACAAATTTTATCCATGTGGATGATTCACCCCACAAAACACTTCACCTTTCCAATTCATGAGAGTGGCATCATGATGACCATGCTCAAGATGAGAACCTTGTTGCTCATGAGTTTCTTGTGTTGTTTATTGTGGGAAAAAAGTGTTATTCTAGCCATGAGGACCTGATTTAGCATTCCATTGGAACATGTGGCTTGGTTATGAGGTTGGTTGCATGGAAAACACCATTCATAGTTTTATTCCATGTTGTTTTGTAGTGGTACAAGCTCCCTAGAATTTCTAATAGCATTTTTATTGTAGGGTTGATACAACCTAGCATTGAAATTCCTTCTTTGACCTTAAGGATTAGGTTGGTAAGGAGGCTAATTAGGTTGATTAGGTTGATAAAGGAAAGATAATTTTACCCTCTATCAACTTTCTCAAATCCATTTTTGTGAGTGGATCTAATTTTGGGTTCAATGGCCTTTGTTTTTTCCTTATAGGTTTGAAATTGGCTTCAAGATCAATACTGCGCTGGGGCGGGTGCATGGAGATGGGTATCCAATTTGTGGCCACTTTCAAATTTTTTTTTTGAAAAGTCATAACGAGCGCGTTATAACATGCTTGCATTATGGCTTGTTGGGTCGATCATGAGGCTCGGCCACAACAAGCCCATAACATGAGCGTGTTATAATGCACTCGCGTTATGACATGTTAAAAGAAAAAAAAAGTGAAACTCATTTATTTTCGATTGTGTTTTTTGTTGTGCCCGCGGCCAAAACCCCTATTTTTCATGCTCACATTCTAGGAGGAGGCATTATGCAAAAATCTTCACCAACGGTTGCTATTTCTTTGCAATTATGGTGCCACGACAAGGAGGAGGTGTGAGAGGTAAGGATTGTTTGCTTTTTTTAGTTTTCAGTTGAATTTGTTAGTTTTAGGTTGTATTTGATTGTATTTTTTTGAATTTTTTGGAGTTACAAATCAACCTGAAAACCCTCAAAATCCCTAACAAGAAGAGCAACCAAATCCTCAAGAAAAAAATCAACCACAACAACAACCTCCTCCACCAATCACTCAACCCCCTCTTGGCACTCAACAAAATTTAATGAGTGAAATTGAGAACAATAAAATGAAAATTGAGGATTTAATCAGTAGGTTGAGTGATCCAAATGGTTCAACCGTAGAAAGAATGACCCTAGCAAGTTCATTGAAAGATATGTTAAAAAATGTAGATTCAATTAGCAAACAAATAACTGGATGGAAAGATAGGAGGTAGGCAGTTAGGGCTTATTATGCGAATAAACTATCATATAAAGATGTAAAGTATTTAAAATTTACAAAAGGTGATTTGTGCTCATTATTCACTGACCCACGCACAAATAAAAATCTTACCCTTAATGCGAAGAGGTTTACTATTCATTGGTGCCACCACCAACAAATTAGGAACCATTTTTATGATAGGTGGTACATGGTCTTTGATTACCCACCATGCAACAATTGTGAAGTCCTGCAATATTTCCTTAGGAAACTATATAGTGAGTTCATATTGAAGAAAATCCCAAATTATTTTGATATGAGGGACTTCTAGGGGAGAGGTGGGGGGTCGGCTCAGGATAGACTCGGTGCATAGCTGGATCCTACGTGGCAAGGAAGATGAGCTCTCGCTAGGCCACCTCATGAGCACATTATTATGCCTTCCATAACGAAGGAGACTGTCGATGTAGAGACATTGCAGGTGATCAACACTTTGACCTTGAGTGTCATCCATTATACTAGCCCTATTCTACAATGCCATCTAGGGGAGTCTTTGAGTGGTGGCCTTCAAACCCATGTGTGTCAATCTTGCAGGGCGACTTGTTCATATGACCCCACCGACACTCAGGAGGCTACTATGTAGGATCCATTTGTAGCTATGGATATGGAGAGGGCAACTGGAATTTTTCATGAGGCATATGGCATTGATAGTCAGGTAAAAGTTAGCATGTTCATTGAATTTAATTTATTAAATTTTGATTTTGAAATGCAAGATTAACTAAAAATGTTTTATGATTTTAATAAAATTGTAGGGTCATAGTATTGAGACTGGATACACTGGCCCTCCACCTACTTATTTCTATAGTACACCAATCGGTGGGGTATGTAACTAGTAAAAAAATATAAATTTATTACATGTTAATAGCATTGTTTTACGAATGGTATTTTAATATATGATTTTGGATGTTGAACAGGCTAATATTGGAGGTTTCAAGGGAACACCTCCTAGTGCCAGTGGATTTACTCAAACTTACATGGAGGTAATAGAATAAAGAGTTTAACTAATGAATTGTTCTTAATAGATTTGTGTAGTTTATATGCACATTGTTGATTACGTTGAATGATTTGTTGTTTTATTTTCAGATGTTGCAAGATGAAACACCTTCGAATGTGATGAGGGAAATGCAGATTGGTGTTTCATCTGCTATACAATCCTCGATGGATCTGACAGGGGAGGTATGAGGAAAATTAGTAAATTTCAATTTACATTCGTTGTTATAGATGTTAGTTAGTGAAAAATCAAACCATTATTGATTCATAGTTTAATTTCTATTTGGATGGTTTATACAGGGCTTGAGCACACCTGAGCATGGGCATGTGAATATTTCCCTCATGGAGAGAGATCATGAGATGGCGGTAAGTGATTATTTTGTCAAATATATCATTTTTTATAATGTAATTTCTATATATTCATGTCTTAAATTCTTATTGTAACAATTAAAACTTCACCATGAACTAATCATTAGGAGGAGGAGCAGGAGCACTCCTCAAGCACAACACAAATGAGTGATGGACCTATCGCCATCCGATCAACAAGCAAAGGGAAAGAATTTATTTCCAGAGCATGGAGAGCAATGAATTTTGATTCCAGAGCCCTTTGTTGTATGCCTACATGGCAGTTTTGTACATATTTTGTATTGGACATATTTGACATTGTATGCCTATATGGCATTCTCGTAAGCCTATATGGCTATTTTATACATATATTTCATACTTATATCGACATATATTGATGTATGCCTACATGGCTATTTGGTTAATACAAATATTTTTTTTATCGATGGTGTCCATATTTGCATTCTAAATTGATGGTTCAATAGATATGAGTTATGTGTATTTAGGTGTATACTTTACAACTAACGTGTATACTTTGCGACTTATGTGTTTTCATGCATATACCTTGTATTCATTCATATACTTTGTATTAATTTATGTATACTATATATTCGTGTGTATACTTCAAGGCTTACGTGTTTTTGAGTACTTGTGCTTCCCTTATTCACATGTACATGCTTGAATTATTCACGTGTATACTTATTAAATGGTTAGCTCCCTAGCATTGATCATTGTTGTCCTTCATGGTTTGTCTTGAATATTAATTGATTGATGCGAAACAAATTTATCTAAAAGCAAAAAACACGTTTTCGATTGGTATTTCATGAAATTATTCATAAAAATATTCCAATATGTTTTTGATGCATCACCATATAAACACGTCAAAATATTTATATGTCAACTTTTTGCAATATTATCTCTTTTATACGAAATGGACTCGGGAGAAAGAAATTTATAATTTATAATACAAATAAGAAATGGACTCAATGTTGTCCTAGACCCCCGAATATGTCTATTTAACAAAGCAACACGCTCTCAATCACTCTTCCAATTGCAAAACATAATTGGGCATCATTTACTAGTCTGCAAATCCATAAAATCCACAATTTTTAGGGTATGATTGGCCCTCTAACCCCACTATCCTCTAAACCCTCACTTTTCTCAAAATTTCACTAGGGTTTATTGAAAACCCCATATCCAAACATCATACAACCTCAAAACCTCTTCCAACACTCTTCATTATACCTACACGAACTTAATTGACCACCAAATTATGTCACCCCTTTACTTTACCCACTTTTACTCCCTCAAACCTCTCTTTTTCATTCAAAACCCCTCTATTCCCAATTAGGGCATCATGCCATAACATAATTTTGACCTCCCTTGTCCTTGCAGACCATTTGAACATATCAAACTCCACAACCTCACCATATTTCAAACCTATTCTAACTTATCTTCAAGTAATTTCTTCTTTTCACCTCGTCTAACCTTGCTTTTAAGGCCTAAATTCTAAATTTTGAATAGGGGAAGCATTAGTAATCTCTTCCAATGCCTTTACCAATGCTATTTTCTTATTTTTACTTACATAATTGACTCAAATGACCCCACACTAACTCAAAACTAAAAACAAGATTATAGAATGGGCTATCAGGACCTTATTTGACATTATAATGACTAAAACAACTGAACTAGACCTTCTTCATCAAATGGAGGAACAAGGTGCTCTACACCAATGATCATACACTTTTTGTGTGGAATACTTGGACTTCTCAACCATCGTGTGGATGTTTCTTTTTTCCATTTTTTTGCATGCCATCATAAGGGATCAAGTTGGTTGAACGTAGCTCAGATCAATTCCATGTTTCTGGGTGCAAAATAAGACCATGTCTAGCGTAAAACTACCTATCAAGATGCATTGGAGCAGTTAGTTTGGTCACATGAATTGCAAAATGAAAGTTGCACCACTTTGCAACTTTACACTGCTTCCATTCGACACTTTTTCCATCAAGTGAAATTTGGACACCACAAGAAAATGACTTCGAGATAACAAAATCTGAGAGAGGTTATCGTAGAGGGGCCCAACGTGATCCCATAGGCTCAGATGAAGAGTTCGTAAACATCACAGTTTTTGAGTAATAGCCCATCAACATTTGCTTCCCTTTTGCACTTTGGACCCTTAAGGGATCGATCCGATTGAACGTAGCTTAGAGTGATTCTGCGTGTTTGGGTGCAAAAGATGACCATTCCTAGCATAAAAGTACCCATTCAAATGCGTTGGAACAGTCTGTTTGGTCACACGAGTTGTAAAATGAAAGTTGCACCACTTTGCATTGCTTGCATTTGACACTTTTTCTATTAAGTGAAAATCCGCGGCCACGGAAAAACCACTCCGAGATAGCCCAAACCGAAAGAGGTTTTTGTAGAGGGTTCCAACACAATCCTATAGGATTATATGAGAATTTTCTAAGTGTCATGGTATCTGTGTAATAGCATGCTAAAGTTTGCAGCCATTTTGCATTTTGGACCCTTAAGGGATCGATCTGGTGGAACGTACCTTGGAGCGATTCCGTGTGTTTGGGTGTGAAAGAGGACCATGCCTAGCATAAAAATACCTATTCGGATGTGTTGGAACAGTCTGCTTAGTCACACAAGTTGTAGAATGAAAGTTGCACCACTTTGCAACTTCGCACTGCTTGCATTAGACACTTTTTCCATCAAATAAAAATCTGTCTCCACGGGAAAACCACTATGAGATAGATAAAACTGAGAGAAATTTTTGTAGAGGGGCCCAATGTGATCCTATAGGATCAAACCATAAGTTTCTAAGCATCACAGTATCCGAGTAATAACATGCTGAATTTTGCAACCATTTAACACTTTGGACTTTTAAGGGATCGATCTGGTTGAACGTACCTCATAGCGATTCCGCATGTTTGGGTGCGAAAGAGGACCATGCCTAGCATAAAAATACCTATTTGGACGTGTTGGAACAATCCATTTGGTTAGACGAGTTGTAGAATAAAATTTGCACCACTTTGCAACTTTGCACTGCTTGCATTTGACACTTTTTTCATCAAGTGAAAATCTTTCGCCACGAAAAAACCACTCTGAGATAGCCAAAACCAAGAGAGGTTTTTATAGAGGGGCCCAACCCAATTGTGTAGGATCAGATGAGAAGTTTCTAAGCATCACTATATCCGAGTAACAACATGTTGAAATTTGCAGCCATTTTGCACTTTGGACCCTTAAGAGATTGATCTAGTGGAACGTACCTCAGAGCGATTCCACATGTTTGGGTGCAAAAGAGGACCATGCCTAGTGTAAATATACCTATTTGAACACATTGGAATAGTCCACTTGGTTACACGAGTTGCAAAATGAAATTTGCACCACTTTGCAACTTTGCACTACTTGCATTGGACACTTTTTCCATTAACTGAAAATTCGTCGCCATTGGAAAACCACTCCAAGATAGCCAAAACTGAGAGAGGTTTTTGTAGAAGGGCCCAACATGATCCTGTAGGATTAGATGATAAGTTTATAAGTATCATGATATCCAAGTAACAACATGCTGAATTTTGCAGCCATTTGGCACTTTGGACTCTTAAGGGATCAATCCGGTTGAACGTACCTCAGAGTGATTCCACATGTTTGGGTGCAAAAGAGGACCATTCCTAGCATGAAAATACCTATTCAGATGCATTAGAACAATCCGTTTGGTTACACGAGTTGTAGAATGAAAGTTGCACCACTTTGCAACTTTGCACTGTTTGCATTGGACACTTTTTCTATCAAGTGAAAATCTATCGCCATGGGAAAACCACTTCGAGATAGCCAAAACCGAGAGAGGTTTTTGTAGAGGGGTCCAACACAATCCTATAGTATCAGACAAGAAGTTTCTAAGTGTCACGGTATCCGAGTAACAACATGATATAGTTTGCAGCCATTTAACACTTTGGACTCTTAAGGGATCGATCCGATTGAACGTACCTCAGAGCGATTTTGCATGTTTGGGTGTGAAAGAGGACCATAAATAGCATAAAAATACCTATTTGGATGTGTTGGAATAGTCCGTTTGATCACATGAGTTGTAGAATGAAAGTTGCACCACTTTGCAACTTTGCACTACTTGCATTTGACACTTTTTCCATCAAGTGAATATCCGCCGCCATAGGAAAACCACTCTAAGATAGCCAAGAACCAAGAGAGGTTTTTTTAGAGGGGCTCAACTCAATCCTGTAGGATCAAATGAGAATTTTCTAAGCATCACGGTATCTGAGTAACAACATGATGAAGTTTGCAGCCATTTTGCACTTTAGACCCTCAAGGGATCGATCTAGTGGAACGTACCTCAGAGCGATTATGTGTGTTTGGGTATGAATGAGGACCATTCCTAGCGTAAAGATACCTATTCAAATGCATTGGAATGGTCCACTTGGTCACATGAGTTGCAAAATGAAAGTTGAACCACTTTCCAACTTTGCACTGCTTGCATTGGACACTTTTTCCATCAAGTGAAAATCCGCCGCCACGGGAAAACCACTTCGAGATAGCCAAAATCAAGAGAGGTTTTTGTAGAGGGGCCCAACATGATCTTGTAGGATTAGATGAGAAGTTTTTAAGCATCAAGGTATCCAAGTAACAACATGTTGAATTTTGCAGCCATTTAGCACTTTGGACTCTTGAGGGATCGATCCGGTTGAACGTCCCTCCGAGTGATTCCGTGTGTTTGGATGTGAAAAAGGACCATTCCTAGCATAAAAATACATACTCAGACTCATTGGAATAGTCCACTTGGTTACACGAGTTGCAAAATGAAATTTGTACCACTTTGCAACTTTGCACTACATGTATTTGATGTTTTTTCCATCAAGTGAAAATTTGCCGCCATGGGAAAACCACTCTGAGATAGCCAAAACTGAGAGAGGTTTTTGTAGAGGGGCCCAATTCAATCCTATAGGATTAGATGAGAAGTTTCTAAGCATCATGATATCTAAGTAACAACATGTTGAAGTTTGCATCCATTTAGCACTTTGGACTCTTAAGGGATTGATCTAGTTGAATGTACCTTAGAGCGATTTCGCATGTTTGGGTGCGAAAGAGGACCATGCTTAGTGTAAATGTACCATTATTAGCATAAATTTACCATGCACTTAGAAGAAGATCAATAAAATTCATTATTTCCTTGCATTTTTCTATATTTTTACTAGAAATCTGATGTTTCCTTGAACTGTACGGTTCCGTACAAGGTGATTGTGTTCTCCTTTTCAATTTCTTTGTGTTTCCACAGACCCAATACATATTCAGAAACCCATTTTGATGTTAGGGTGCTTATTTGGTGAAAGGGAATAATTTTAATGGGGTTTGTGTTGCTGCCCCTATAGATTTTGATGGAAAAGGGCATGAAAAATGAGGTTTCACCCTAGGGTTTGATAAAATATTGCATGTAGAGGTTAGGTGATTATCTTTTGAGTTTGTGCAGGTGATTTTAAGAAGGTCTAAGGTGGTGGTATGTTTTGGTAAGGTTTGGAATCATTCCTTTCAATAAACCCTCCTCATACTAGCATAGAATAAGGGTTTTGTGGTTTGGCATGGTGGAGTGAGTTTCTCCTGAGAAAAATTGTGGATCTAAGGGTTTGGATACATGAGAATTTCTGCTCCAACAAGTTTATGGGGTTGTTAAATGTTTAAAGGTATGTTCCTTTGTAAATTAGGCCTAGTTAGCCTAATGAGGACAATGAAGAAGGTCATTTTGATGCACATGTTCCAAGACAGTCACTATTGATCTTGAAGTATGTGTTGTAACTCAATAATAGCTATCTATATGAATCATTTTTTTGTGAATTCATTTGATATTTTTTCCTTAAAACACCACTTGGAGCCACACTTTTCACTTGGAAATTCATCATAAAACCCTGTAGCAATAACTCCACATTTGTTTCTTGAATTCCACAGATAAACAAAAACATACCTAAAACATCCTAAGACTAACTTACTCCAGTGATCTAAACTATCAAATTTGGTGGAGTAGTCATTATTGGTTATCTAGACTCTCAAAACCCCAATCTTGAGGGTTTATAGATCAAGTCGAGAAAAATCAGTTCAAACTAATGATAAACTCAATGGATACCCTCATAAATAGATTCAAATGAAAGCTACTTCACTATTCTACATTAAAAAACAAGATTCAAGACCTTAAACTACTATACAGGCCATACAAGTTAATGAACAACTAGAAAAACTCATAAAATCACTAAAATATGGACTTTATTGATTGTAAATCTTCAAGAATACAAAAGATCTTTGTTTTTCTCGAACTTACATGCTTTATATCACTTCTCTAATCACCTAATGACCTCTTTGAGACTTTGAATACATTACATATGACCTTCACATGACCTTTTTCACGTTGTTTACATTTCAAAATTCAAATTTTGCAAATTTTCCTATTGAAGGCTTTTAGAGAACAAAGTGCTATTGCGCCAAACATGAACTCCAAAATTACAATATTTGAGTAAATCTCATTACAATTCCTTAGGTACTTCTTTTTCATAGATATTTTACAATGTCACTCATACATTCGAGATTCTCTTTAAATGTCTACATCATAGGTGCTCATTATGAGGTTAACTTCAATTGAGTAACTTGAGATTCCCTCGCTAAGCTTCACACACTCTTTTATAATGTCTTGAAATCAGAATTGAGATTTGTCAAGATCATCAAAATAAGGATGTTGCATTTATTTTTTGACTGATATTCTCTTTGATGGCTCATAAATCAACATTTTTTGCAATGAGAGACTAATCAATTTTTAGTAGTTTACTTACAAATACGCAAAGTAAAAGAGAAAAAGAAAGAGCATCCAAAATGGAAATGAAATGAAAATAGATGGAAGGCACTTATAGATAGGCATGCAGGTCTCACAACTTAGTCACTCCTGGTCATTCATCTTCACTGGGAATTCCAACATACCTATTGCACACAACGCCTCTCATGAATAGAGTAAGTTGAAATTTGAGATGCTTTTATAATGTCTACATCATAGCTGCTCATAATAAGGTTAACTTCAAATGAATAACTTGAAATTCCCTCACCAAGCTTTGCACACACTTTTGTAATGGCTTAAAATAATGATTGAGATTTTTCAAGATCATCAAAATAAGGAAGTTGCATTGCTTTTCTGGCTGACATTCTCTTGGATAGTTCATAAATCTGCATTTTCTGCAAGGGGACACCAATCAATTTCTAGTAGGTTACTTAAAAATATGAAAAGTAAAAGAATATGATAGCATTGCCATAAAAAAATTAATGTGCATACAAGTATAAATTAATAAGAACCAATGTGCATATACTTACAAATTAATCCAACGAACCATCCGGGTCTACTCTACTCTTTATTGTGTCAAGTATTGCCTCATGGTCAGACTCACAGACCTTCCACATAGTCTTGTTCAAAGGTCTACCCCCATATTTGGTCAAATGAACATTGGATGCCACGACAAGGTTCGAGTAGTGAAGAATCTTACGATGTGTGTCAAAGTGCTGAAACAACCAATGTTTAACACTCGAATGTGGGTACCTTCTAAGACATATTCCAGTAACCACAACTAAGCCTATAGGGTATTCGATGTTTTCTCCATCTATAACTCGGGCCTCCAATTTATTTTTGGCCTCAACACAACAACACAAGTAGTTGTCTATTCCCTCTTCATTGTCTTCATCTACAATAACTGCATAAACATGCCCTGCATTGATATGTGTAGCAAATCTTTTGAAATTAGTCAACATTACGAATACACTACAAAGTAAGATAACGATATTGAATTTCAACAACTAAGCAAGTAGATATATTACCTGGTTGAACTAGATCTGATATGTGGTCAAAGTTGATTGATGATTCCATCTGTTTTAGTTCCAATTTCGTCAGAGGGTGATAGGTGTGAAGTGGGCTAAGATAACTTGTCAACCATTTGTCAACCCACTCCCCTGACTCACAATCATTCTAGGCTTGCATTGTACATGAAGAACAAAAGCATGCCATCTTTCATGTATCAATACTCCATGGACCTGCATTTGAGCTAAGGAAAGAGTGTAGCTCACTTGATCTTGTTAGTGTACAACAGTCCTCATATGGTGCAATGTTAGTATAATCCATCAACCAAAAAAAATTATGAACTAAAGACATACCTTCATTACCTGGACCCATCGAAGCATTACACCACTCGAGGATTGATCTTGCATCTGTCAACTTTGCACTGTCTTTATACTTTAACTCTTCTTGTGATAATTCTATTTTCATGCATGCTCTTGCACCATCATGCTCCCCCTTTCCATGCCCAACCTCACAAAAGTTCCACATATGTTGAACACTTGTAATGACATGCATCCTACACAACAAGTAGAACATGCATGAGTTCTTGAACTATGTTGCACAGTTATCTGACCATATTATATTCTAACCATATGCTATGCCCCTCTGAGCCAAACCACTGTAGAACATCTGGAAGCAACCTTGCACGAACTCGGGAGAATGTGTGTGATCATCACTAATGTAAAAGTGGTACTCCCTCAATACCTTCCTTTGGTCCTCTGTACTATCAGATGCATGAATGAATGCTATCTGTACAAATATCGAAACCTATGTGGAGTTGTAATACTGTGACTGCACCTCACGCTATGGTTGTAGAGTGTAGTTCTTTGCAAATTGAACCACTGATACTATGCTACCAACTAGAAAGGTGTCCTTGCATAGCTTGAATTACATGTCCAACCATCGGGCTCTATGGGTATGCATTGCATACTCAAATAGTATATTATCAAGAAACATGGACATAAACTAATACACTGGAATCTTTTGAATAACCAAATCATAAATTTTTTCTTGAGACCCATCTTTTGTAGCATATGCCACTATTTTATAATTCCCAAACTCTACTAGTTTTTGTTCCACCTCATCTGTGCTTTCCATATGTTCACATACTGGCATACGTTGCAAGCCACCATAATGCTCACATGAACCATCCAAGCATGTTTTCCTATATAATATCTGGCCATCCTCTATTTCACATAATTTTTTTGATAAGAAATCTCTTGAAGATTTTGGTGGGGCTTATATGCCACAATCCCGCAAAACAATGTTAGTATGCAAATCTAAACATATAGAACGATAAACATCATAATGGTTAGAGAATTCAATACGTAGTCTACAACAACAAGTAGTGTGTGTGTGTGTGATTTATCTTGACATAAAAATGTTTAAGCATTTCAATTTTTTTTTGAGAAATACTAATTTGAGGATGATCACTTTGAAATTTATGAAAAAAATGGGTTTGAGTCATATCCAAAAAATGCTTTGGATGTGGCTCATGGTTCCAAATACCAATTCTCCTTCTTATCACATCCCTTTGATTTGGAGATGGCCTTGTTTTACTCTTCCAATACTCTTCAATTAGTGTTCTCAAGGCTTCAACAACTTCTTGCTTAAAGGATAGTAATGTCACCATTCAAAGGTGACATTACTATCCTTTAAGCATGAGGTCTTACCCACACTCTCATAAGTATTCATTAGATTCTTCACAATAGTGTCTTCACTCGATGCATTCGATGTTCTCAACCCAATAGTCTTCATGATGTTCCTTTACTTTACACCCCGCATCATTTCAACAAATAGTTGGCATCTTGCGGTCTCATTTATCCTTTCAAAGAAGAATTTCCAAATCTTATCAGCATATCTTCTACAAGTGCATGTTGAAATCTTAACTTCCATGTGCTATAAAATCTCATCATCAATATTAATCAAATACTTTGGCTTTCTACGCAAAATTCTAGGTGGCATTTTCCTAGCTACATACATCTCAACATTAGGAATTTCATCAATATTTAATTGAGGTGGGCTAGATTGCATACCTTCGATCAAGGGTGGAGAAGAAGACATACCTTGAGGTTCACGTGGGGATTATGGCATACCTTCTTTGCCAAATCTAAGTGATGATGTACTCTCAACTTGAGATGCGTTGGATGGTGTTCAACAATATTCACTTGCGGTAGATGGTGTCCCTCCATATTCACTTGCGGTAGATGGTGTCCCTCCATATTCACTTGTGCTTAATGGCCTCCCTTCATATTCACTTGTTGTAGAGGGTGTGTCTCCAACTATGATATCTGAATCTATCTTACCATGATACTTTCACATTCGTGACTTTTGTGCTGCCAATTCCTTTTCTCTTTTTGACGGTTGAGGTTCCTCTTCAATTGGCTTGTTTTCGTCAATCATTTCAAATTTATTCTTTTCACGATATGTCGCCACCTGAAGTCTCTCCTTTTCTTTGAATGTTTTGTTCTCTTTGTTCATTTCTTTGGCATGGTGGATAATTTTACCTGTAGCATGGTAATGAGATGAATATTAGTTCCTCAAAAATGTATCCATTCAAGTTAATCAAAATATATGTCATTCAAGGATTCATAAAGAATACTTACAATCATCCTGTACAAGAGTTAACCTAGCATAGACAAAGGTCACATGATTTTTTTCAATCCAAAATGCCTTAAATAAATGTGGTAATGTGGCATGCCATGATTGCAAGATATGATCAAAATGGAAGCATGGAAAAGCATACAAAATGTCAACTTATGTCAGATATATGTATACAAAATGTGGAAGCATACATGGTGCGGGAGCACCATTGAATGAAAGTTGTCAATTCAAGAAGTTGTTGTCTAGGCTTTAGGATTTTAGGATTTTTGTATTTAATAAGGTCAATAAGACCATTTTCCATTGTAATGAGTCATTTTTGATGTTTCCTAGGTGTTTAGAAGGTTTAGATTTCAAAATTGCAAAAAACATTGGTAAGTTGCCAATTGTGCAAAAGGGAAAAATTGTAAAGTTGTAAAAAGAAAATTTTGAGGAAGGAAAATGGTCATTACCATTTTAAATGTTAGTTTAAGGCATTAGGAAATTTATTTTTGTGGAAAAAATAATATATATGCTAGAGAACATCGATGCAAAGACTAATTTAGAAGATTTGAAGGGAGATTGAATTGAGAAATCACTGTTTTTCAGATTTTATGTATTTCTTTGTCTTTTGCAACCTTGGTTCGGACCGTACAGAGAGTTTTTGAATATAAATATTCTTGAATCACTTTTGGGCATGTGTTAACATTTTTTTTCATTTGATTTTAGAATTTAACTCCAATTCTATTGGTAGTTTGGATTGAATCTCTTGTTGCAGGTCTATGTGCCCTGATTAAAGGGTTTTGAAGGTCTCAATTATGTAAATTGGCCCATTCCACTCACTGTGATTACTATAATTGGTGGAATTGGTTTGCATCATCAATAAATAGGTGAGGGAATGATGTTTGTGTGCAGGGGAGGTCTAAAAGGGTGTTGGGCATGAAGCCCTAGAGTGAAATTTTGAGTTTTCCATGAGATTTCAAGTGGTTTTGATATGTTAAAGTGTGTTTTGTGTTGGGGCAGTGTGGTTTCTTGTTGAATTGAGTTTTTTTAGGGAATTTTAGACCTATTTGAAGTATTCATAAGATTGTGTGAGGGTTGGATGAGTGTTTTTCAATAAACCCCTAGTTTCTTGGGTAAAAAGGAGGGTTTTGTGATTTGGCACTTTGGTGAATGATTTTATGAAAAAAATGGTGGAATCCTTGGTTTTATAACATATAGACTACTTCCCTATTGATTTTGACATTTTGGAAAAGGATTGAAGATAAGCTCCTTTGTAAAAGAGGCCTAATTTGAGGCCTAGTTGGTGTATAAATCTAGTTTTGATGAAGTTGTAACAAAGAAGCCTATTGTGGATTGTTGATATGTTATTGTGTGCCCTGTTGGGACTTTGAGAAGGGTTGGTCTTGGTTTGAGAATACCTTCTCTAAAATATATACTTGATTGAGTGAGTTAGCTATACTACAAGGATGATTTTTGAATTGGTGAAAGTGAAGAATTGTATGAATTGTTAATTGTGAATTGTTGTTGTTGGTTGATTTTGTGTTGAGTTGTGTTACAAGACCTCCCCTAATTGCATCAATACACAAGGTAATTCAATTTTTAAATAACAAAATGCCTCAAAGAGATGTGGTTTTGGTGCACTAAGGGGGTTTGAGAGTCTAAGAAGGTTCATTATGACTACTCCACGATCTAGGCTCTGTAGTTTGGTGGAGTAGGTTAGTTTTGGGCTATGTAATGTGTTTGCATATTTTTTTGTGCAGGGGAATACAAGAATCCATCGTTTGGTTGTTGTCCTTTCAAGAAATACAGAAGTTGACTCCTTGTGCAAAATGATGTTATGACTGCAAGAATTAAAGAACCTGATGGATCAGTGGTTTGTGAATGTGTATTTGGTTTATTTCAATCAATAACATGCCGATTATAGTGTCTTGGATTTTTGGATAAAGGTTGGTAGTTACCTTCCATGATTTGTTGTTATTTTTCCATGTAAGTTGCATTGAAGAGTGAATTAGTGAATCATGAACTAATTGAATGGTTATGAGTTTCTAATTAGGTTTATGCTATGTTACAATCAATTTTATGATGGTTAATCTATTTTTGAGTCTGAAAAAGAGTTGAATCCAAGTTCTAATCTTTTGTGGAAATATGAAATCAAGTGAAATTGAAGGATTTTGATGAAAATATGACTGATTTTGTTGGTTGATCTTCTTCAATTTAAGATAGGGTCAGAAGTACCCTTTATGATTTGTGGATCCTATTAGATGCTTTGCATCAAGTTTAAAAATGTAATTGGCAAGTGTATATAATTGTGTAATTTAAAATGTCCATTGTCAACCTAAGGTTATAATGAAAAACAAACAATGATCAACATGAATATGCAAAATAAAAAAATGAAAGCAAGACATAATAGAATGCAAGAAAATGCATAAAGACTTCACATACCTAAAAAACTAGAGCTTCAAATGTAGGAGTTCAACCCAATTATGTAGCCTTTGATTCTTCTTTCTTCAAACTCAACAATTTGACTTTTTCAAAAGCTTGTCCCCCTCCAAACTTCAATCGTATATCACTTTTGAATGGAATTCAGACTTGAATTGATATTATATGCCTTTCAATGTGAAAACTCTGCTATTTCATGCAAATTTGGTGGAAATATAATGAAAAAGGTGGTGGAATGAGACAAACATGCATGCACACTTCACATCATCAGAAAGCATCTTTTTGTCATAGCACACGTAAAACTAGGAGAATATGCAAAATGTGGGCCTTGAGATCATGGGTATATTGAGTTTTTTTACCATTTTTAGTGGAAGACAAAACAAACTCACATTATAATGCGAGCGCATTATAATGCGAGCGCATTATAACACAAGTGCATTATTTCTTGCTAAAACGTCCATATCTCTACTTCTTCAAAACGCGCTTCTGTTATATGAAATATGGTTTTTCAATAGATTTTTTTTCTACCTCTTTGTCTATAACCTCTACCCTAATTCTATATCTCTCCCCTATACCCTTATAGTAGAGGATATAGAGGTGAGTGTGTGTGAGAGAGAGAGAGAGAGAGGTAGAGGAAGGGAGAGATGGGGAGATTGGGAGAGAGAGAGTGGGAGAGAGTGGGGGAGTGGGAGAGGGGGAGG